>QAOA01003764.1:94785-111033 GCA_003255065.1 Cercis canadensis | reverse complement strand
TTAATTGATGAATTTCCGGAAAGTTTTTGCTTTTTCCAAGTCAAGTCATAGAGCGCTGAAACCCGCGAGTCTTTCATTCATATTACTACTGTTTTGTTTAAGTCTTGTAATCCTATTCCCCCCGCCCTCTCCTTTTTTTTCAACAGGTTACGAAATTCTAATGCTAACCTTTCAATCTCAACGTTTTTGGATTTATTTCATTAAAAGAAAAAATGAACAACTTGCTGATGGTGATGATGAAGAAGAAGAAAGCAACGGTAGTTTTGCCAGTTCCTTTGGAATTTCTTTCACCTTCTAGATTATTGAAAGAAAAGTTTAATTGCAGTGAAGAAGGTAGTTTTGCCAGTTCCTTTGGAATTTCTCCAGACAAGTTGTTTCATGAAAGATCCAAAACCTGTAGACCCTTTAAAGAAGCCAAGGAGGAAGGCATTTTCCCTTGCA
The DNA here is from genome assembly GCA_003255065.1 of Cercis canadensis. Taxonomy (NCBI): domain Eukaryota; kingdom Viridiplantae; phylum Streptophyta; class Magnoliopsida; order Fabales; family Fabaceae; genus Cercis; species Cercis canadensis. The sequence continues at coordinate 110,592 of QAOA01003764.1, read as the reverse complement.
GGTAAAGATATTCCAGGCTTAAGCAATGCCCAATGCCTGAAGGAATTTCACCAGACAGATTGTTTCCTGAAAGGTCCATTGCATTTACATTTTGCAGATTGCCCACTTCTATGGGTAAGTTACCAGTTAAAGAGTTCTGGGATAAATCTAGCACCCGTGATATGGAAGAAAGACCAATGACCTGAAAGGGTATAGCATCACTGAGACTATTCTGTGAAATATCCAAGTACTGCAAACTATGACAATTCCCTAGACTATGCCGCCTTCAAATCTGTTTCGATGTAAGGTGAGTTTTAGCAATCTAGTAAGATTTCTATGGAGAAAGAAATGTGACCAGAGAGGTCATCTCCATTAAGAGATAATAGATTCATCTCCCTGAAGTTTCCAAAAGAAGAGGGAATGATGCCTGTCAGAAGGTTATCTGACATAGCCTGCAGTAATAAATTGACAAGATTCCCAATTCCTTCTGGTATGCTTCCAGATATCTTATTGGAATCAAAATATAGCAATCTGAGTTGGGTTGACAGATTAGCTATAGAGTTTGGTAGACCACCTCCCAAATTGTTTAAACCAAAGTCTAGATGTCCAAGTTTGCTGCAGTTTGTCAAAGATTTTAAAAAATCCAGGTCACTAGTTGAACTACCTCCTAGATTATTATCAGCTAGACCCAGCCACCACAGATTTTCTAAATTCCCCAAATTGATAGGAACTCTTCAATCAAAATTGTTCTGATATATATCAAGGACTTGAAGACCAGAAGTGTTGGACAAAGAAACTGGGATCATCCCAGAGAATCTATTATTACCAATGCCAAATTGTTCAAGTTTTGGAAAAAGGTCACCTATGTTTTCTGGGAGAATGCCTTCCAATTGGTTAGGTCCTAATGAAAGGGTGACGAGAGAAGATAGATTATATAAGGAAAGAGGTATCTTACCAGAAAATTTATTAGCTCCAATGAACAAATATACTAAGCTTTTCAAGCCACCTATTTCATCTGGAATATTACCATGTTATTCTCTACTGCAGCGAATAGAATTAGTGATGAGAGGTTTACCACAGAAGGTGGGATACCTCCTGTCAGATTGTTTTTGTCAACAGAGAGCTTTTCAAGATTCAACAAGGAACCTATTTCCAAGGGAATTCCTCCAGTAAGTTTATTCCAACCGAGGTAGATCATCCTGAGTCCATAACACTTAGTTATGTTAACTGGGATTTCTCCTTCCAACGTGTTATTCTCAAGCAGAAGAATTTGCAGCCGAAACAAACGTCCAATTTCCCATGGAATTTCGCCATAGAAGCTGTGGTCTTGGAGGTTCAAGACATCAAGAAAGCTCAGATTACCAATATAAGGAGTTATTGGTCCCTGCAGGCCAGAGCCTTCAAGATCTAAGGCAGTAACTCTTTGATGGCGGCGGCCACAAGTGATTCCAGTCCACCTGCAAAGTGATTAGAGTCATTCCAAGAGCTTAATATTCCATGTAGATCATTGCTTATTGACTATATAACCAACTTTGATTATGCCCATGTCATAACAGCTAGTGAAAATGACTAAACGGTGCCGTAGCACTAAATAGGAACGATGTCGTATGAGTTTAAGTCTGTTGGCAGTCAGTTAAGAGGTAAGGGTAGAGAGGATTACACGTGTAGGGTGATCCCGAGTGTAGGGATTTAGCCGTTAGGAAGGGTTATAGTCTGGACACAGGCGTGTATGACGCCACTCTGTTATTTTTGGTATTCTTCCTTGTTTGAAGAAACTCTTCTCCATCTCGGAGAGTATTCGTCTAATATAGCTTGATTCTTTTATTACTTGCTGTGTATTGCGGGTTTCTGTATTTCAGGTGTTACAATTGGTATCAGAGCTACCATCCAGGCACCTTGCTTCACCTGGGCTGCGCAGCTTTTACCATGGTGTCGAATCATGAGATCGACATTCGAGTGAGGGAAGTAGAGAAGAAATTGGAGGAGCGGTTTAGTAAGATGGTGGACCGATTTGAGAATCATGACAAGAAACTGGAAGGCATTGATCAGAAATTCGAAAATCTGATTTCGTTCATGCGATCAGAATTCGAGTCGCTTAAGCAAGACGTGGACAAAGGCAAAGAGACTTCCACATCGGGGGGTCCATTGGCAATTCAAACGATACGGGGAATGAAAGGGAACCCCCACCAGAACTCCATCGTAACAACGACCACACTCGTTTCACACTGCCTGGCTTCGATGGTAGTGATTTCCCCACTTGGCTTGGGAAATGTGAACAATTCTTCTTCTTAGAGGAAGTTCCGGAGGCCAAGAGGTCCAAGCTCATTATGCTAGCAATGGAAGGCAGAGTTTATGCGTGGCTCAAACAACATGTGTCCACACCAGGTAAGAATGCGATTACCTGGAAAGAATTGTTAATTGATATTGCCATGCGGTTCGACGATGGAGTTTTTGATGACCCAGTAGCCGAATTAATGCAATTAAACCAAAATGGGAGTCTAGATGATTATTTGACAGTGTTTGATGAATTGGTGGCTCGAGCGGGTCTGGATTCAAAACTCGCTATGAGTTGTTTCTTGGGAGGGTTGACTGCAACGTTAGAAAAGGCCGTAAGGATCCAACGCCCAAAATCACTGGTGGAGGCCATTCAGATAGCCAAATGGCAAGAAAGCCTCTTTGGGTCCCTCCCTACTCAGAAATTCCAATCCCCACACACAAATCTCCGCTCGAATCCATACACACAGAAACCATTCCAGCCACTCAAACCCAACTCCACTACCTCATCACCTTATAAATCTAGTTTCACACCCCGTAATAGTTTCAACCCCACTCTGAAATATAGCTCTTATAACCCTAATTTCAATAGCATCCCACTGGAGAGAACCACCAATTCCCTTCCCAACACCAACACTACTCGCAACAACCCACCTTATACCCCCCGTCATAAACAACTTGGTAAAATTGCTAGGGGCATGTCAGTAGCTGAAGAGAGACGCTCCAAAGGTCTCTGTTGGATTTGTGGGGACAAATGGAGCCCACAACACCTCCAAGAATGCAAAAGATCTAGGGTGTTCAGTTTGTTAGTAGATGAAGGGAATTCTGAAGGGGAGGAATCAGAAAATACTGAAGAGCAACAGATAGGGGAAAAAGAAGAGGTTGAATTGAATAGCATCCACATATCCTTACAAGCAATAAGAGGACACACGGGTGGTCAAACCATGGTGCTAGAGGGCACAATTAAGAAACAAGTGGTAGCCTTCCTCGTTGACACAGGGAGCACACACAACTTTTTGTCTGATAAAGTGGCCAAACAATTAGGCCTGAAGCACCATTATGCAAGAAGACTCTCAGTCCGAGTAGCTAATGACCAGTTGGTTCAAATCACTTCTCAAGCCATTGGTGTGACATGGATTATCGAAGGGACCCAATTCCAAGCAGATTTTTTGATCTTACCTGTCTCGGGCATCAAAGCTATTCTTGGTATGACATGGCTGCAATCTCTTGGGAAGATAGAGTGGGATTTTACCATGATGACGATGTCATTTCACCAGAACACCTAGCTTACCACACTACATGGCAGACAAGCACCACTTCACTTACAGGAGGTTAGTAAGGAAGGGAAGGTTTTAAAAGGCTTAGGGGATTGTTTTGCTCTAAAATTACTACAGCTGGAAAGCATACCAGCAACCAGGAATTCAGCCACCCTCATGGAAACCACTACTTGTTTGAGTACCACCCAACAACAAGAACTGGATGCAGTGTTGCGGCACTTCAATTCTCTATTCCAAACACCCACCGTCCTACCACCACCCAGACCTTACGACCACAAAATCAATTTAAGTAAGGAAGATACTCCTATCTCCTTAAGACCTTATCGATATCCCTACCTGCAGAAGAATGTTCTCGAGAAAATGGTAGAATAGATGCTCCAATCCGGCATAATCAGAGCAAGTTCTTCCGCCTTTGCAGCACCTGTAGTGTTGGTCAAGAAGAAGGACCTCTCTTGGCGATTTTGTGTCGATTATAGGAAACTCAATGCAGCTACTATTAAGAACAAATTTCTTATCCCTATTGTTGAAGAATTGATTGATGAACTGCATGGGTCCAAGTTTTTCTCCAAGCTGGATTTGCGCTCCGGATATCACCAAGTACGCATGCACCCCACGGACATTCATAAGACAGCCTTCAAAACTCACAATGGGCATTTTGAGTGCCGGTGCATTCATCAACCCAAAAGGCATTACAAGAAATTCGTAATTTCCTTCATGAGTTCGAAATGCAGTTTTAGCCACATCTTCCTTCTTCATCCTAATTTGATGATATCCCGATTTTAAGTCTAATTTGGAAAAGAACCCCGCCCCATGTAATTCATCCATCAGCTCCTCAACCATAGGAATAGGGAATTTATCTTGCACCGTCGCCTTGTTGAGAGCCCTATAGTCCACACACATTCTCCAATATGCATCTTTCTTTTTAACAAGAATTACTGGACTAGAAAATGGACTGGAGCTATTGGCAATTATTCCTTGTTGCAGCATCTCATGGATTTGCCTCTCTATCTCATTCTTTTGATGGTGTGGATAACGATATGGTCTAACGTTAATAGGTTTAGTCCCCTCTTTTAGCACAATAGAGTGAACTATCCCTCGAAAAGGAGGCAGCCCCTCCATCTCTTGAGACACTTCAGGAAAAGTCTCAAGCAACCTAGTCAACTCTTGTTCTTGCTGTTGACCCAACATTGCAATATTCCTCAACTTAAAACCTCCTTCAGCATTCCATAGCATTCCCTCCAGTTGCCAAGTAGGATTCTCCATAACTCCAAGCAGTGAGCCAGCACTCAATTCTGAATTATTGCTTGATTTATTTTTAGAATTAGCAACCACAACTCCTTGCAATTCTACCAATTCCTTTCCCACTCGGAATGACATAGTCATATGTCTCCAATCCATTTCTACCTTACCCAAGGTTTCCAACCAAGCTACCCCTAAAATCATATCTACACCACCCAACTCAAGCACATATGCATCCACCACCACACTATTCTTTCCAAAACGCAGAGGTAGATTAGAACATTTACCTCTAGTATGGACCCTATGCCCATCTCCAAGTCTCACTTTGAATCTCCTTGAAGAATCCATAGGAATGTTTAATGAGTTGACCACTTGAGGTGCCACAAAGTTATGGCTAGCCCCACTGTCCACCAACACCAATATAGGAATATCCTTCAAAACCCCTTCGAGCCTCATAGTTTTGAAGACAGTTAAGTCAGCCCCTGTCACTCCCATGAGACCCATGAGTTTACACTCTAATCCTTCCCTCTCTGTTCCCTGTTCAACCTCCAGAGCAATTATCTCTTCTTCTCTCCCTTCATCATCCTCATCCCCTATAATCACCAGCTTCAAACTCCTTTCAGCACATTGATGCAGGGGGTGGAATTTTTCCCCACAGTGAAAACAGAGCCCCTTCACCTTTCGGTCCATAAGCTCCTGATAGGAAATGTGTCGCACGCCCTTTGATCTTTCTGGTGGACCACGTCGGTCACCCTCCCACTTTCGGCCAGCAAATGACCAATTTGATGATGCATTGCTCTTCATCTGTGCATTCGAACCTTGGAACAAAGTCGCTCCACCTTGCAACACCGTTTGAGGGCTCCACCCACTACTGGGTTTACTAGGACCTATCGGGTTATGACTCTGTCCCTATTTCCGGGTCGGGTGTGACCCGAAATGCTTACCCATTACGTCGGATTAACCTGAGCAAGCTCGGAAGGATGTGATGTCATTGCCGACAGTCACTCCTTCGATTTCACGCTCCATGTCATGAGCTTGCTGCATCGCCTGCCATCGCGTAGAAGGATGGAACGAACGGATGATGAGCTGCCGAGGCTCCTCAAATTACTTAATGTTTTAGGTCGGTTACCTAGCTTTTTGCAGCATAGGACAGCCCTAAGTCGAACCTAAGGATTGTTCTATTTAGTGAATCAAATTAAGAAGCATGTAAATAGGGGGGTTGTGTTTGGTTTAAGTGCTTGACAGAAATTAATTGAAAGTGGTAAAGTTTTAGAGAAAGCAACCAATCCAAGCCTTTACTAATTCTGATTTTAGTTCATCCTTGATTTCTAATGATCCATTCAATTATTAACCATGTTCTTGGCCTTTAAAACATATCAAGAAGCCTCTCAATGTTCTATGGATTCCACTGGTTAAGCAACCAGAATTCGGATTCAACTAAGACTAAATGAATTAAGCAAACATTCAAGTCTAGTTTTACCTAAGTCCATGATCCAGCCAAGGTGATTAATCCATCCAAAAGCTCAGAAACATTAATCAACCATACAATCCTCTTTTATCACATGCAATTAAGCAATCACACATGAAGATCCAATTCGAATTAAGCAATTCAAACAGAATATTTCAAAGGATTGAAAGAACTTTGATTAACAACTAAAAGGAAGAACAACAACTCATAATCTCAAAACCAATAATCAGAATAGCAAAACCTGGATTGATATGTTGGATTAGCCCTCCATGAACAAGAGGAGCTGAAGTTCTTACAAAATATCTAAAGAAAACTTAAGAACTAAGGAAAGCACAAAAATCTGTCTAAAATATCTAATGAGGTGATTATGAATTTCGGCTGCCTCCTTCTTCTGATATAGACTTCCAATTTTACATGCACACCTAAATTGCCCTTAGGGCACACTTGTTCCCATGAGCCTTAGCTTCAATTGGGCTTTGGTTTGGGCCCATTTGGACTTGTCATGAGGAAGTTAGGCCCATTTAAGTGGCAGAAGGTGTCTGGAACCGTCAGCTAACTTGCACAGCAAATAAGACCATCTTCCACATAAAATATGGTGAACCGGTCTTCATATCAATTGAAGCTCTGTCTGTTAGCTTTCCAATGGTACCAGTTTCAGGTCAATATGACATCTACAACTCAAGTTATGACCCAAATACTGCATGTAGGTCAGGATCCTGCGACAGCATGTCTTCTCTGGCTTCCAGGCTGCATATGACCTTCTGAACGTCCGAATTAGCTTTGGAGCCCTGAAAGAAAGTTGTAGACAATTCTCTCAGCTTTCCAACAAGGTATGACTCGGAATTTTTGGACATCCAGAACTCAAGATATGCCTGAAACACAGAGACAGCATATAATGCCCAGTATTGCTGGAAATTGCAATTAAGCATAAATGGATCCTAAGTCATGAAATGAGGTCTAAGTCTATGCAATTCAGCCCAAAAGAGGTTTAAAAGACTAAGTATGAGGAATAACTATTGTATAAAAAGTGTGTTCATCAACGGACCCTCTGTCGAATATCTGGGCGCAGCCCTCCCATGAAATAACCCAGGTATTGAAGCTCTGTTAGTCGGGGAACCTAAGCTGAAACAGTTTCAAAAAGCTCAATGAACTCCTCCACCGTCCCTGATTGGTGAATAACCGATAATCCTTCAAAAGGATTATCATACACCGTTCCACCGTATCGCAGCAACATAGAGTGTTTGAATTTGTCCCACGTTATTTGCTCATCCGACTCTCTTAGTAGAGTGAACCAATGGATTGTACTCCCTTCTAGAGTGAACCAATGGATTGTACTCCCTTCCATGCACAAATGAGACAGCTTCACCTTCAGATCATCAGGGGTATTATGTACTTCGAAGTATGATTCAGCTCTCTGAATCCAACCCATAGGGTCAAAACCTTGAAACCCCGGTAACTCCACCTTCTTCACCGATAAGCGATACTCATCCAACCCATCATGCATCGCATTACCACCTGGTTGCCGAAATGGTGTTCCAGTAGATGTCGATGAACTATCCCGAAGATTCTCACTCGATTTGTCTCCCTCAACTCGCTTCCCAATTACCCTATTGATTTCCTTCATGAAAGCTTGTTGCAAATTCACTTGAGATTATTGGATTTTCTCAGTAAGTGCCACTTGCATGTCAAGCTGAGATCGTTGCATTTCCAAAAAAGCTCCATGAAACTCATTTAAGGTACTCTCCACACCTTCCAATCAAGGAACCATGGTTTCCACATTGACCATACGAGCTTCCATAGCATCTCCTCTGTCTACTGGCTTAGGCGGCATAGTGATGAATCCGACAGGTCGGACCAATTGATAGAAACCAGAAAGAAAAGAAACAGTTCTTAAGACTAATACTCAGAAACAGTGATTACAATCACTCACAGAGCCAAGGGCTCCTACAGAAATGTCTCTGCTAGAGAGAATTCTGCTCCCAATGAAAAATAACACACAACCAGAATGAACTCCTCTCCTACCTTCCCTCCCTAATATCACGCACACCTCCTAACCAACTCATGCAACCAATTATATCTCAGTCCCCTTGCCTTTCTTCTTTCTCAAATATACCCTCCATATTTTGGGCCTAACCAGTGGACCTCCTAACATGTCCACTCCCTCTCTTCCTAACTCCTCACTAGAGCCCGTAGTTCTATCAAACCCAAAATTAATACTAACTGAGATTTAGAAATAGCACAAAAAATTAATACTAACATGTATTTTGGTTTTGCAGCAAAATTAATGATGTGATCTTTTGCCTGCAACACAAATAAAAATACAATGAGACAGTTAGTGGGACAAAACTGAACATTACACTACAGAACCAAATTTAGAAGTCTGCTTAACAGATGATGCCATAAACTATATTTCAGTGGACACACAGACACTAAACTATTTTCAATTTATCAATGTTCTTACTTATTCAACTGTCCACAACATGGTCATGCAAAGAAGAGAGATCATATAACTTCTCAAGATGATTAATAGCTAAAATACTGCTTGCTTGCGGACTAAAGCAATGAGTGGCAAGAAAATTGTTCCAAAGTCAATAGTTGCCGGTAACAATTCATATAACTCATCTAAGTATACACTCAGTATAAGAAAAATGTAGTCACAATAGAGGGGTTCTAACCTGCATAGGGAAGTTAAATGTCATAAACTCAACAGCAAGCCTTAGACCATAGTAAGCAGCGCCAACTCCAGTACCAGTAAACCCAGCCTGCATTACATTTAGCAAGAAGGTGATATAAGCAACAACTACTACCAAAAATATAAATCCTGTCGAACTGTTCTTCAAATGAAGCCACATTTGGAGCACAATATGAAACCAAACTACAATCATAATCACCAAGTTTACCGCCTTAATCTGTGTCTCATGATGCTAATTACCGAATAGTGAGAGTTCCTTGCTGACTCAGAAAAGTAAGCATGACCACCAAGATTCAAGGCTTGCTATATATGATAGTTCAGATCACAGAATTTTGTTTTTATAGGTTGAGAATTGTAGAATGATGCATTTATTGATCACAAGAATTATGATTCCTGTCATTCAATAATTACTATGATCTTTCCTTGCTGACTCAGAAAAGTATGCATGACCACCAAGATTCAAGGCCTGCTATATATGATAGTTCAGATCACAGAATTTTGTTTTTATAGGTTGAGAATTGTAGAATGATGCATTTATGGATCACAAGAATTATGATTCTTGTCATTCAATAATTACTATGATCTAAAACTGGCAAAAGAATAGGACCATTAAAATTACCACGTTTCAAAAGAAAAACTCATAGGAGTAATGAATAAAATTTGATAAAATGACAATATGATTTTAAACATATAAAAGAATGAAAGGGAGAAGGAGATGATTAACAACTCGCAGAAGTAGCTACAGAAATACCAAAGGAGAGAGCAAGTAGTAAGGACAAGTTGAGTAACAAAAATGACCTCAGTGATTGGAGTATCAAGAACCCTCTCTGGGCTACTTCTCCAGAAGCCCCTTAGTTATCTAAAAGGCGAAAAGGAAGCAAAGGTGAAGATTAAAAGCTAATAACTAATTAAATCATGATTAAGTACAGTATCAGTACAGCGAAAAAAACAGTACACACCAAACTGATAGAGAGAAGATAATAATTCTATGCATTTTGCTTGGTAAAAATCCTACCTCATTTTGGAAGCTTTTGATCATTCCGTATACCCAACCAAATTGATTTCATTGAAAATTATCATTTTGAGAACAACTAACTGGGCAAACCTTATGGTACTTTAGTTTTTTGGCCACACTTGAGTTAATTGTTATGTTTTCGCAGTAAATTGGGCATGCATCAAAATTTAGACTAGCAATCCAAAATTATAATGTTTCAGAGCTAAATTGGAAATTACATCTATAAGACAGATATTAGCTTCAACTTGAATATCTAGTCATTCAATAGCTTCAACTTTCACACGGATATGTTCTATGGGAGCAACTTCTGTCGCAGTTCATAGAAGCACTGTTTTGGTGATGTCCTTCTTAGAGAAAGGCATCAACTCAAAATACAGAAGTATCTATTAGATCTAAAGGAGGTATTGGGGTTATACACTCCGTTATTATGTGGAAAACTTGGAGGGTAGGGAAAAAGCACATCTGTGGAGGAGTAAATATGAACCTTCTCTGCTTAAAATTTACTTTTGTATGCTATTGTATTGGTCAGAGTAATCAAGTGTACTGCCTTCTTTTTTCTCTCTTCAGATCTTTCTAGAATTTCCTCCCTTTTGCTTATCTACAGCAACAAAAGTTTCACACTGTTTTACGCAGGGTGTGAACTTATTAGAGATTGATCTCTAATATATCAAACGTATACAGCCAACAGGAATACAAGTGGCACACTGTCAAAGATATATCATAGAATAGGCATAATATAAGACATACTATCATAAGCTTCTTTGTACATATCAACTGTGGGAGAGCCAATTCCTTTTCTGTAATATTCCCAGTCGATTGGTTCAGGTTACTGCTGTTAAACAGAAGTTATCAATCCCACATGTTAAACAGAAGTCATCAGTGCCACGTCAGTTGCCAACTCATCAGTTAAAGTCAAAGTCAGTTAGAAGTTAGTTAGTGCTTAGTCATATTGATAAGTTAGTTTATAGTCGGTTAACAAGTTAGCTAAGTAATGATTAGCTGGTTTACATCTTCTAGAAGAAGACTCATCTCATATCTATATATTGATGAACTACGATTCAGAATGAATGTAATTGAATTCATTCATTCAACAATATCAGTTTTACAATTGAGTTACATTCTCTCCTTCTCTCTTTTCTCTCTAGAACTTCTCTGCATAATCTCTATACTTCTGATATTTTCTGCTTTCTGGTATATCAACATGGCTCTTGCTTGGCTCCGTTCATAATTCAGAATTCATGGTTGATTTGTTTCTTGAAAGAGTCTTCATAACATGGTATCAGAGCTACTCTAATGATGGATCACTGTGCATCTTCTGTGACATCACCATAAGGATCAGGGAACTCCATTTTTCCAATGTTAGGTCAATCTCTCACCATCAAACTATATCGACGTAATTACTTGATCTGGAGAAATCAATTGCTGAATGTAGTAATCGCAAATGGCTATAAAGAAATTCTTTATGGATCCAAGACTTGTTCAGAGAAATTCATCCAAGATTCCATGTCTACTCCAGGTGTGTTAACTCTGAATCCAGAATATACTTTTTGGCCAAGGCAGAATCGTCTTGTGATGAGTTGGATCTATGCTTTGTTATCTGAGTAGATCATGGCTCAAATTATGTCATACAACACTGCTGCAGAAATTTCGAGGTCATTGGCAGAATGTTTTGCTTGTTCCTCAAGAGCAAGAATTATGGAACTCAAGCTAAAATTGCAAACTACACAGAAAGGCAATCTTAAATATGGGATTACATCTTAAAAATTAGAAGCATCTGCGATAATTTGAGAGCAATAAGGGAACACATCACTTAGGATGATCAAGTCATGGCAATCTTGAGTGGATTGGGACTTGAATACAATCCAGTAGTTGCTCCACTCACCTTTGAGTCCATATCTATTGAAAGTTTATAGAGTCATTTACTGTCCTTTGAAGGAAGATTGGAGAGACAAAAATCATTTGATGAACAAGTGTTGACGCAAGCAAATGCTGCACAGTTCAAGTAATCTGCAGGTGAGAAGAAATTTCAATTTGGAAGTTCTGGTTCTGGTTTTCAATCTGAAAATGGTAATGTACCAAATCGTAATTCTCAAACTAGAAATGGAAATATGCAAAATCATAACTTCTCAAGTCAAGGTAATTCATTTAGAAGGAACAAACCTGGCTATGGCAGTGGCAACAGACCTTAGTGCCAAATCTGCCACAAATCTGGTCACATAGCATCTGAGTTTTGGCACATATTTGATAGTGATTTTCAGCCCATACCAGTAAATGGAAACAAATCACAATCCTAAGAGCCACAAGCATTAATGGCCACCATAGAAACTGTAGATAATACTCCATGGTTCCTGGATACTGGGGCTACACATCATGTGACTGCTGATCTAGTTCTAACGACGAAATTACATTACCGTTGGAATTTGCAAATAGGGAAAAAAGATTTTTTTTTTTTTTTAAAATTCCATCGGAATATACCATTGGAGAAAAAAAAAACCCAAAATGTACGTTTAAGGCAATGTCCATTTAGTCTTCCCTTTGTCATAACAACTAGTAAACATAATAAGAAATGGGACCAAAACGATGCCGTAGTCACTTAATAGGAGACGATGTCGTTTAAACCAGTAACATGAAGCATGATTCAGATAGCAGTTTGTTAAAGATCAAAGGTGAGAGAAGAGACACGTGTAAGGTGCTCCCGAGTTCAGGGATTTAACCGTTAGAAAGGGGTATAACCCAGAAATGGGCTTGTAGGAAAAGGCATCATAATATTTGTAATTTGTTGATAAGACTCTTCTCCATCTCGGAGAGAGCTTGACTGAATATTCATTGATTCTGGTTTATATATTATTTGGGTATTGTGAGTTTCTATATTTCAGGTGTTACAATTGGTATTAGAGCACCCATCCAGGCACCTTGCTTCGACTGAGCTACGAGACTTTCACCATGGTAACAAATCATGAGATTGACATTCGGGTGAGGGAAGTAGAGAAGAAAATGGAGGAGCGGTTTGGTAAGATGGTGGACCGATTTGAGAATCATGACAAGAAACTTGAAGGCCTCGATCAGAAATTTGAAACTCTGATGTCGTTTATGCAATCAGAATTCGAGTCGATTAAGCACGGCGTGGACAAAGGAAAGGAGACTTCCACATCAGGGGGTTCCATTGGCATTTCAAACGATGAGGGGAGCCACCACCAGAACCCCATCGTAACAATGACAACACTCGCTTCACCTTGCCGGGGTTTGATGGAAGTGATTTCCGTACTTGGCTTGGGAAATGTGAGAAATTCTTCTTCCTGGAGGAAGTTCTAGAGGACAGGAGATCCAAGCTCATTATGCTAGCAATGGAAGGCAGGGCCTATGCGTGGCTCAAGCAACATGTGTCTACACCAGGTAAGAATGCTATTACCTGGAAAGAATTGTTAACTGACATTGCCATGCGGTTCGACGATGGAGTTTTTGATGACCTAGTGGCTAAATTAATGCAATTAAAACAAAGTGGGAGTTTAGAGGATTATCTGACTGTGTTTGATGAATTGGTGGCTCGAGTGGGACTGGATTCAAAACTCGCTATGAGTTGTTTTTTAGGGGGTTTGACTGAAATGTTAGAAAAGGCTGTAAGGATCCAACGCCCAAAATCTATGGTGGAGGCCATTCAAATAGCCAGATGGCAGGAGAGCCTTTTTTGGTCCTTCCCTACTCAGCATTTCCAATCCCAACACACAAATCTCCGCTCGAACCCATACCCACATAAACCATTCCAGCCACTCAAACCCAACTCCACTACCTCACCCCCCTATAAAACCAATTTCACACCCCATAATAGTTTCAACCCCACTCCGAAAAATAGCTCTTATAACCCCAATTTCAATAGCAACCAACTGGGGAGAACCACTAGTTCTCTTCCCAACACCATCACTACTCACAACAACCCACCTTATACCCCTCTCATAAACAACGAGGTAAAATTGCCAGGGAATGTCAGTAGCTGAAGAGAGACACTCCAAGGGTCTCTGCTGGATTTGTGGGGACAAATGAAGTCCACAACACCTCCAAGAATGCAAGAGATCCAGGGTGTTCAGTTTGTTAATAGATGAAGAGGATTCCGAAGGGGAGGAATCAGAAAATACTGAGGAGCAACAGAGAGGGGAAAAAGAAGAGGTTGACTTGAATAGCATTCACATATCCTTACAAGCAATAAGGGGACACACGGGTGGTCAAACCATGGTGCTAGAGGGCACAATTAAGAAACAGGTGGTAGCCTTCCTCGTTGACACAGGGAGCACACACAACTTCCTGTTAGATAAAGTGGCCAAACAATTAGGCCTGAAGCACCACTATGCAGGAAGACTCACAGTCCGAGTAGCTATGGACTTTATTTAAGGTTGCAATAAGGCCAAGGTAAAGGTAAAAGAAGGAATCAAAATGGATATCACAAGGTAAAAACTCAAAGAGAATAAGAGAACATTGGAGAGGAACTCAAATGACAAGCATTAAATTCCAAGTGTGTAAAGCATATTCTCCTTTCTTTGTACATATTCCTTTTCCTTTTCTTTTTCTTTTTCACAATTCTGATTTTTTTTTTCTTTTCTTTTCTTTTTTTTTCAGAACCAATTGGCTCTCTTTTTTTTCTTTCTTTCTTTGACATAATACTTTGCACATTAGGATTCACAACGTCCACACTTGTACTATTAATTACCCACAAGCATAAGAGCTCCTCTAAGACAATGAACCAATGCTCTCCCATTCCCTAAGGTAAGGTAACAACATGGTATNGGTAATAACATGGTATTTTGTACATAGGCATATAATGAGCTAATATCAAAGATAGGCAAATAGGCTCAATGGGGGTAATCAAGGGGAAATAATACAAGGTTGGCTATTTGGCAAAGTGGCTAAATCAAGAAAGAATGCCTCAATCATGTTCATGTATGCAAATGAAAATGTAGCCTCAAAAATAATCAAGCAAGTTCTAGAGTTAACAAATTCCATGAGTGAAATCACACAAGAAGGAAAAGAATGGCACAAATGCCAAATCCATTCATCAAACTTACAAGGCATGTATCTATCAAACTTAATCATCAATCCAACATCTAAAACCAAGCATGTGAAATTAAGGATGGAAAACAAGTTATTCAATCATGCTATGAACCTTGAAATGTAATTACTTTAAACTTACAACTTTACAAATTCTATAACATCATTGGAGGGTAATTAAAACAGAAAAATGACAACAAAAAAAAAAAAAACAGCAAGAACAACAAACAGAAAAAATTAAAACAGAAAACAACAAATGTACAGAAATAGTAAAGTAATCAACTAAACTAATCAACTAACCTAATCAACTAAACAGAAAACACCTAATCAACTAAACTATATATAGAAATCTCTCCCCCACACTTAAATTTTACATTGTCCTCAATGTAAAAACTTCAAAAAGTATCAACAGATGACAAGTAATAACAAGCAGATACATAAGGACAAGTAAAGTAAAAGAGAGAGAAGAAACATCCTTATCAGGGGAGGTAGATAGCATCGTGCAAGTAGACCTCCTCCACTATGTCTTCCTGAGCGCCCTCATAAAATGGCTTGAGGCGATGCCCGTTCACCTTGAAAGCCTTGTTGGTGGACTCACTCGCTATCTCCACTGCACCATAAGGGAAAACCTTGGTGACAATGAACGGGCCAAGCCATCGAGAACGGAGCTTGCCAGGCATAAGCTTTAAGCGAGAGTTATACAGGAGAACTTTCTGGCCAGCAGAGAACTCCTTCCTCAGCACCATGTTATCATGGAACCGCTTGGTCTTTTCCTTGTAAAGGCGGGAGCTCTCATAGGCATCCAAACGAAGCTCCTCAAGCTCTT
>QAOA01003764.1:60918-94542 GCA_003255065.1 Cercis canadensis | reverse complement strand
GCATCGTGCAAGTGGACCTCCTCCACTATGTCCTCTTTAGCTCCCTCACAGAATGGCTTGCGGCGGTTGAAACCTATATGTCAAAGAAATGACCAAACTTCCCGCACGCATGTGGGGCAAGATAAAGCAGACATCAAGAACAGAAAATTGAAAATAAAAGGAACAGAAAACAGAAACAAAAACAAAAACAGACTAAAGTAAAACAGAATAGAAAATATAATACAAGTACAATAAGATAATCAGCTAGATACCAGGGTCAAAGACCATTCTCACGACGTCTTGACTTGCCCCGGTAGAATTATCTTCTGAAGCTGCAGAATCAGAACCGGAACCAGAACTAGAATCAGCTTCAGATGCAGATTCAGCAGGATTGCCATCGCTTAAAAATGTAGAAATTTCTGCACAGATGGCACAGCTCATGTCACCATCACAAACAGAATGTGAATGGCGCTGGAGATAACCCTCTATACCCACAAAGTCAGGGAATTCAGAATATAGCTCCTCATACACATCCACTAACTCTGTGGGAGCATCAATGACCACAGCCTCTGGAATAGAATCATCTTGTTCTAAAACGGCTGCAATTTCAGAACAAGCAGTGCAAGCAGAATCACCACAACTGCAGCACAGAGAATCAGGACTGCTCAAGAAGGCAGATATCTCAGCACATACTGCACAAGGTATATCACCATGACAGTCAGGACAGGAGTTGTACTAAATAGAGTCTTCAACACCAACAAAATCTGGGAAGTCAGCACAGAAGTCATCATACCCATCCTCAACTAGATCATCAAGCAAACCAATGTGAAAGACAGAAGGCTCATCCATGGAAGGCTGCATAGGCTCAAAAATATTGAACTGCATAACAGAGTCTCCAAACTCCATGGATAGAGTTCCTGCATGAACATCAATCTTGGTCCGTGCGGTCTTGAGGAATGGTCTGCCCAGAATGAGTGGAGCCTTGCTGGATTGGGACTGTCCCTCCATCTCCAGAATGTAGAAATCTGTTGGAAAGATCAGTTCATCAACTCTGACTAGCACATCTTCAATCACTCCAGCTGGATGTGCACTACTCCTGTTGGCTAGCTGGATCACAACACCAGTAGCTCTCAAGGGGCCAAGTCCAAGAGAACTAAACACAGTCATAGGCATCACATTAATGGAAGCACCAAGGTCTAGCAGGGCATGCTCAAACTTGGATTTGCCTATAACACATGGAATGGTGAAAGTGCCTGGATCCTTGCACTTCTGGGGCATAGGCTGAATAAGGGCCGAAACGTTCTGACTCATGCTAATTCGCTCATTGCCCTTAAGCCGCCTCCTCTGTGTGCACAATTCCTTTAAAAATTTGGCATATCTAGGAATTTGCTTGATAGCATCCAGCAAGGGAATGTTAACTTCCACCTTCCTGAATGTCTCCAGAAGCTCTTGATCCTTCTCTGCCTCATCTGTTTTCTTAGACAGAGTGGCTCTCTGTGAAAAAGGAAGAGGTGCAGAATATGTAGGCTTCTGCTGTGGCATCCCTGGAGTGGAACTACTAGTGCGCTGGCTGGAACTGCTAGGGTCAGCAACAGGGATAGCTGGCACACTAGGTGTACTCTGAACTGCAGGTGCAGGGTCTGGAATTGACTTGCCACTCCTAAGAGTGATCGCACTCACATTCTTCGAATTGGGGTTAGGAATGGTCTGAGAAGGAAGGGTGACAGAACCTTGGGATTGCAATTGACTCACAGATGATGCCAATTGTCCAATCTGCATTTCCAGATTCTGCATGGTGGACTCCGCCCTCTGCTGGAACTGGATGTTGCTTGTGGCCATCTGCTTGACTAAATCTTCCAAAGAAGACTCAGGTTTGGATGTTGACGGGTTGGCTGGCTGCATAGGCTGCTGCTGGAATGGTGGCCTGTTCTGTTGAAACTGGCCTGGCCTGGCTGGCTGAAATTGGCTCTGTTGTTGCCAAGGTTGCCTATACTGCTGCTGTTGCTGTGGCTGTTGTTGGGAGGACTGCTGTTGTGGTGCTGCAGCATTGCCATATCTGAAATTTGGATGATCCCTCCAACCAGGGTTGTAAGTGTTGGAGTACGGATCATATCTAGGCTGCTGCTGCTGTTGGTATGGGGATCGACCAGGAAAAACACCTACTGCAGCTACAGAGGGATCCTGAAATCCAGAATCACCATCTTGCAGTGTAGGGCATGCGTCTGTAGGATGTGATGGACAAGCACAAATGCCACACACGCTTGCAGGTTGAGGGGTGGATACTTGTCTCCCCACTGCCAATTGCCTGACCAAGGAGGTCAGCTCGTCAAGTCTGTGCTCCATTCTTTGTTGGTCAGCAAATGACACACCAACTTCATTGACTCCTCTAGTGGAATGAATCATCCGAACACCAAACTGCTGGGAATTCTCTGCCATATTGGAAATTAAATCTCTGGCAGCAGCAGGTGTTTTATCCACTAATGCTCCTCCACTAGCAGAATCAATGTTACTTCTATCCGAAGGTGACAAGCCCTCATAGAAATATTGTATCAACAGCTGATCACTTATTTGGTGATGGAGGCAGCTTGAACACAGCTTTGTAAACCTCTCCCAATACTCATGCAATGTCTCCCCTGGCAGTTGCCTTATGCCACATATGTCTTTGCGAATGGCAGCAGTTCTGGATGCAGGGAAGAACTTGGCCAGAAACAGCTTCTTCATGTCATTCCAATTCCTGACCGAACCTTGTGACAAGTAAAAGAGCCAGTCTTTAGCTGCATCAGCCAGAGAGAAAGGGAATGCTCTTAACTTGATCTGCTCTTCAGAAATTCCTTGTGGCCTCATGGTGGAACAAACCACATGAAATTCCTTCAAATGCTTGTGAGGATCTTCACCTGCAAGACCATGAAACTTTGGCAGCAAGTGTATCAATCCAGACTTTAATTCAAAAGCAGTATCAATTTCAGGATATTGGATCCCTAAAGGTTGGTAAGCAACATCAGGGGTGGCCAATTCCTTAAGAGTTCTATCTCTAGGCTGCATGTTATTATTATTGTTATTTCCAGCTCTATTAGCATTATCAGCCCTATCACCTTGATTAACAACAGGATCAACAATAGGAATAACAATAGGAGTGCTAGCTTCAGCCATAGTAGGATCTAGATTATCAACAGCCCTATGTGCTCTATTACGTGTATGCAAGGTTCTCTCAATTTCAGGATCTCCTTCAAGCAATACAAAGGGAGAAGACCTAGTCATACACCATGCAAACAAGTGGCTAAATGCCTAAACACACCACAATGCACAAAAACACACAAAAACACACAAAACTGGCAGAAATAAGCTAAAACCGAAACACACCAAAAACACAAAACAAAGGTAAAAAGACACTAAAATAGAACTAGAAAAGGTATCTAAACATTTTTTAAAATTTTTCTACCACCACAGGACGAAAGGTGGATGAAAATGGAACTCAAAAATCAAATAAAAAATCTTCAAAAAATGGAAAAGTGGTAAAAACAGTCGAATTTGGCTTAAAAACACAGACCTCACAGCTAGCTGTGACTTTTGTGAGTTAGGCCCTTTTCCTTCAACCCAGAAAGTTTCAGGTCAATCGGAGCTAAAACTTTTGGTGAACAGTAGACCCAAAAATCACTAAATCAAGCCAAACCGAAGGAAAAACAAAGGGGAAATAGTCCAAATGGCCAGAATTCACTCAATGACAATATAAAGCATCTAAGCACACTTGAAATCAAGAAAAACAATGGCCACTGGCCTCAAACAGAATGGATACTTGGCCAAAAAGTATGGAAAAAGTGGCCAAAACCCTAAAAACAACAAAAACTCAAACACAAGGGGGGTGAATTAGGGGGAAGTTAGAAGTCAGTTTTACTACTATTACTACTGATTCAAAGATAGAACAATTCCCTGGCAACGGCGCCAAAATTTGATGAGCTGCCGAGGCTCCTCAAATTACTTAATGTTTAAGGTCGGTTACCTAAGCTATTTGCAGCATAGGACAGCCCTAAGTCGAACCTAAGGATTGTTCTATTTAGTGAATCATATTAAGAAGCATGTAAACAGAGGGGGTTTTGTTTGGTTTAAGTACTTGACAGAAAATAATTGTAAGTGGTAACCTAAAGGAAAACAACCAATCCAAGCCTTAACTGATTCTGATTTTGATTCATCCTTGATTTCTAATGATCCATTCAATTATTAACCATGTTCTTGGCCTTTAAAACATATCAAGACGCCTCTCAATGTTCTATGGATGTCCACTGGTCAAGCAACCAGAATTCGGATTCAACTAAGACTAAATGTTCTCTATTCCATGCACTATTGGGAAGGCATTATGTGATCTGGGAGCAAGTGTGAGCCTTATGCCTCTATCTATCTGATGAGCTGCCGAGGCTCCTCAAATTAATTAAGTTTTAGGTCGGTTACCTAGCTTTTTGCAGCATAGGACAGCCCTAAGTCGAACCTAAGGATTGTTCTATTTGGTGAATCATATTGAAAAGCATGTAAACAGAGGGGGTTGAGTTTGGTTTAAGTGATTAACGAAAATTAATTATCAGTGGTAACCTAAGAGAAAACAACCAATCCAAGCCTTAACTAGTTCTGATTTTAGTTCATCCTTGATGTCTAATGATCCATTCAATTATTAACCATGTTCTTGGCCTTTAAAACATGTCAAGAAGCCTCTCAATGTTCTATGGATTCCACTGGTTAAGCAACCAGAATTCGGATTCAACTAAGACCAAATGAATTAAGCAAACATTCAAGTCTAGTTTTACCTAAGTCCATGATCCAGCCAAGGTGATTAATCCATCCAAAAGCTCAGAAACATTAATCAACCATACAATCCTCTTTTATCACATGCAATTAAGCAATCACACATGAAGATCCAATTCGAATTAAGCAATTCAAACAGAATATTTCAAAGGATTGAAAAAGCTTTGATTAACAACTAAAAGGAAGAACAACAACTCATAATCTCAAAACCAATAATCAGAATAGCAAAACCTGGATTGATATGTTGGATTAGCCCTCCATGAACAAGAGGAGCTGAAGTTCTTACAAAATATCTAAAGAAAACTTAAGAACTAAGGAAAGCACAAAAATCTGTCTAAAATATCTAATGAGGAGGTTCTCCATTTCGGCTGCCTCCTTCTTCTGATATAGACCTCCAATTTTACATGCACACCTAAATTGCCCTTAGGGCACACTTGTTCCCATGGGCCTTAGCTTCAATTGGGCTTTGGTTTGGGCCCATTTGGACTTGTCATGAGGAAGTTAGGCCCATTTAAGTGGCAGAAGGTGTCTGGAACCGTCAGCTAACTTGCACAGCAAATAAGACCATCTTCCACATAAAATATGGTGAACCGGTCTTCATATCAATTGAAGCTCTGTCTGTTAGCTTTCCAATGGTACCAGTTTCAGGTCAATATGACATCTACAACTCAAGTTATGACCCAAATACTGCATGTAGGTCAGGATCCTGCGACAGCATGTCTTCTCTGGCTTCCAGGCTGCATATGACCTTCTGAACGTCCGAATTAGCTTTGGAGCCCTGAAAGAAAGTTGTAGACAATTCTCTCAGCTTTCCAACAAGGTATGACTCGGAATTTTTGGACATCCAGAACTCAAGATATGCCTGAAACACAGAGACAGCATATAATGCCCAGTATTGCTGGAAATTGCAATTAAGCATAAATGGATCCTAAGTCATGAAATGAGGTCTAAGTCTATGCAATTCAGCCCAAAAGAGGTTTAAAAGACTAAGTATGAGGAATAACTATTGTATAAAAAAGTGTGTTCATCACTATCTTCAAGAGGTTGGGAATTGATTAAGCAAAACCCACCATGATTACACTGCAGCTTGCCGACCGGTCTATCAAACATCCCTACGGTTTAGTAGAGGACGTCTTGGTTAAGGTTGACAAGTTCATCTTTCCGGTGGATTTTGTTGTCCTAGACATAGAAGAGGATGGAGAGATTCCGCTGATCTTGGGACGGACATTTCTAGCTACTGGGAGAGCATNATAGATGTAGCAGATGGGACTTTGACCCTGAAAGTTCAAGATGAGAATGTGATCTTCAATGTGTTTAGTGCGATGCAACATCCTATGGAGAAAGAGGAATGCTTCCGCCTGGATATTCTGGACTCTATCATTGCCAACACATTCAGGGATAATCTAACCTCTTGTTCTCTTGAAAGAGTTTTGGTGGATGCAGTGACCGAAATAGATTTAGCAAGAGATCCAGCATGCGCAGAACATGTAGCATTATTGGATGCTCTACCATCATATTCGACATCCGCACCACCTAAGCTAGAAGAATTGAAAAGGGAGGTGAATCAAGAGCAATCTCCAAAAGTTGAGCTCAAGCCACTGCCGCTGACCTTGAAGTATGCCTTCCTTGGTGAAAATAATTCCTCTCCCGTTATCATTAATTCTGGCTTG
Source organism: Cercis canadensis (assembly GCA_003255065.1). Taxonomy (NCBI): domain Eukaryota; kingdom Viridiplantae; phylum Streptophyta; class Magnoliopsida; order Fabales; family Fabaceae; genus Cercis; species Cercis canadensis. The sequence continues at coordinate 88,102 of QAOA01003764.1, read as the reverse complement.
ACTAAGCTAGAGGAGGAGAAGCTGTTACGGGTATTGAGGAGGTACAAGAGCGTCATTGGATGGTCAATTGCTGATTTAAAAGGCATCAGTCCATCTTTGTGTATGCACAAGATCCTCATGGAAGAAAACCACAAAGCTGTTGTACAACCCCAAAGGAGACTAAATCCGATCATGAAGGAGGTAGTGCGAAAGGAAGTGGTAAAACTCCTAGATGCTGGAGTTATTTACCCTATCTCGGACAGCTCATGGGTTAGCGCAGTTCAGGTAGTGCCCAAGAAATGAGGGACAACAGTGGTGATGAATGAAAAGAATGAACTCATTCCCACTAGAACAGTCACTGGATGGCACGTATGCATCGACTACAGAAAGCTGAATGACGCCACGAGGAAGGACCATTTCCCTCTTCCTTTTATAGATCAGATGCTGGAGCGCCTAACCGGTCATGAGCATTACTGTTTTCTGGACGGGTATTCGGGTTACAACCAAATTGCCATAGCTCCGGAGGATCAGGAAAAGACCGCCTTCACTTGCCCCTATGGAGTGTATGCTTATCGGAGGATGCCATTCGGATTGTGCAACGCCCCGGCCACTTTTCAAAGGTGTATGCTTTCCATATTCTCTGATAACCCCGGCCACTTTTCAAAGGTGTATGCTTTCCATATTCTCTGACATAAATGAGAAATTTATAGAAATATTTATGGATGACTTCTCTGTTTTTGGCTCTTCTTATGATAATTGCTTGCATAATCTGTCATTAGTGTTAAAAATATGCCAAGAAACCAATTTGGTTTTGAATTGGGAAAAGTGTCATTTTATGGTCAGAGAGGGGATTGTTTTAGGGCATAAAATTTCTGCCAAGGGGATAGAGGTCGACAGGGCTAAAGTAGAGGTAATTGAAAAATTACCCCCTACTACTGTCAAAGGGGTGCGTAGTTTTTTGGGACACGCAGACTTTTATAGAAGGTTTATTCAGGATTTTTCTACAATTGCTAAACCCCTATGTAACCTGCTTGTGAAAGATGAAACTTTTGATTTCAATAAGGAATGTCTGTTAGCTTTTAATACATTGAAACAAAAGTTGATTACTGCACCTGTGGTGATCCCACCTGATTGGGATTTACCTTTTGAACTTATGTGTGATGCTAGTGACATAGCTGTAGGTGCTGTCTTGGGGCAGAGAAAAAACAAATTATTGCATGCCATATACTATGCAAGTCATGTGTTAGATTCTGCTCAACTTAACTATGCCACTACTGAAAAAGAGTTGTTAGCCATTGTTTTTGCATTTGATAAATTCCGCTCTTATTTAGTAGGTGCCAAGGTTATTGTATATACTGATCATGCAGCTCTTAGGTATCTCTTTGCTAAACAGGATTCCAAGCCTAGGCTCATCCGCTGGATCTTGCTGTTGCAAGAATTTGATCTGGAGATAAAGGACAAGAAAGGAATGGACAATGTGGTGGCTGATCACCTGTCTAGGATTGAGCAACAAGAGAAGAACCAAGCTACACCTCTTCCCATCAATGAGGAGTTCCCAGACGAACAACTCTTGGCAGTGCACAGCTTGCCATGGTATGCTGATTTTGCAAACTTTAAAGCTGCTAAGGTTCTACCTGTAGATCTAAACTCCCAACAATTGAAGAGATTCCTTCATGAGGCTAAGTTCTATGTCTGGGACGAGCCTTATTTGCTGCGAAAATGTGTTGACGGCCTCTTGAGGAGATGTGTCTCACAAGAAGAGGTGAAGGATATTCTGTGGCATTGCCATGCTTCAAACTATGGCGGCCATTTCAGTGGAGATCGGACAGCTGCCAAAGTTCTCCAATCAAAGATAAAGGACAAGAAAGGAATGGATAATGTGGTGGCTGATCACCTATCTCGGATTGAGCAACAAGAGAAGAACCAAGCTACACCTCTTCCCATCAATGAGGAGTTCCCTGATGAACAACTCTTGGCAGTGCACAGTTTGCCATGGTATGTGGATTTTGCAAACTTTAAAGCTGCTAAGGTTCTACCTGTAGATCTAAACTCTCAACAATTGAAGAGATTCCTTCATGAGGCTAAGTTCTATGTCTGGGACGAGCCTTATTTGCTGCGAAAATGTGTTGACGGCCTCTTGAGGAGATGTGTCTCACAAGAAGAGGTGAAGGATATTTTGTGGCATTGCCATGCTTCAAACTACGGTGGCCATTTCAGTGGAGATCGGACAGCTGCCAAGGTTCTCCAATCAGGGTTCTACTGGCCAACAATCTTCAAAGATGCCTATGACTATGTGAAGACATGTGACCGCTGCCAAAGGACCGGCAATGGCCATTTCAGTGGAGATCGGACGGCTGCAAAAGTTCTCCAATCAAGGTTCTACTGGCCAACAATCTTCAAAGACGCCTATGACTATGTGAAGACGTGTGACCGCTGCCAAAGGACCGGCAATATCTCAAAAAGGCATGAAATGCCTCTGAATTCAGTACTCGAAGTTGAATTGTTTGATGTTTGGGGAATAGACTTCATGGGTCCTTTCCCATCATCATACTCCAATGAGTATATTCTGGTCGCAGTTGATTACGTGTCTAAATGGGTTGAAGCAACTGCCACAAGAACCGATGATGCTCAGATAGTTATGAGTTTCCTCAAGAAGAATATATTTTCAAGATTTGGAGTTCCAAGAGCTTTGATCAGTGATGAGGGCACTAACTTCTGTAATAAGCGAATGGACGCTTTATTGAGCAAGTATGGAGTGAGACACCGCATAGCAACTCCATATCATCCACAAACCAGTGGTCAAGTTGAAGTGTCAAACAGAGAGTTGAAGAGAATTCTTGAGAAGACTGTCAACGCCTCTAGAAAGGATTGGGCCCTGAAACTCGATGATGCTCTTTGGGCGTACCGTACTGCACTGAAGACACCTCTTGGCATGTCTCCGTATCAGTTAGTGTATGACAAGGCTTGTCATTTGCCTGTTGAATTAGAGCACAAAGCATGGTGGGCCACGAAGATCCTAAATTTTGACCTGGCAAAAGCAGGGGAAAAAAGGGTACTTCAACTTCACGAACTGGATGAATTCAGATATAAAGCTTATGAGAGTTCCAAGCTTTACAAAGAGAAGACAAAGAAATGGCATGATAAAAAAATCATCCAAAGGATTTTTGAACCAGGACAACAAGTCTTGCTGTACAATTCAAGACTGAGACTCTTCCCGGGAAAGCTGAAATCAAGGTGGTCAGGACCATTTATGGTCAAGACAGTATATCCCTATGGAGCGATTGAGGTGGCTGACAGAGAAACGGGAAGGAGTTTCAAGGTTAATGGGCAACGACTTAAGCATTACTGGGGAGATGGGGTTAAACACCACATTTCTTCAATGGCCCTCACTGCATCAGCATAATCTCCGAGATAGTCCGGCTGAGGACTTTAAAATTAAGCGCTTCTTGGGAGGCAACCCAAGTCTTTACCCCTTTCTCCTTATTTACTTTTAGTTGTTTTCATTCTGTTTTTGCTTTACATCTTCATTTTTGTCATTTTTATTCATTAAGTATTGTTTTTGGTATCTCAGGAGGGAACACGGTCTGTAACACGCCCGTGTCATGAGCCGTGTGAAGAGGGCAGAGAGCTCAGAAATACAACACGGCCTGGAACACGNTCAGAGATACAACACGGCCTGGAACACGCCCGTGTCCATGCCCGTGTTAGAGGTCCAGAGAGCTCAGAAGAGAGACATGGGCACACACATGGCCGTGGCAGTGAACGTGTACCACTCACAGAAATCCAACAGGCAGACACGGTCTGGAACACGCCCGTGTTCACCCCCGTGTCACTTACCCAGAATGAATTGTCTCTAGACATGCCAGGTGTTGTCTCAGGTAAGTTTATAATTCTGCCAGATCACGAACACGGTCACAAACACGGCCGTGTTGTGACCGTGTCACTTAATTCACATATTACACGGTCTGAGACACGGGGCGGTCACGCCCGTGTCACTTAAAAACACCCCCGTGTCACTTAAACACCCCGCGTGTTTATCCCGTGTCCCAACTTTATAGCACGACACGCCCACAGAACACGGCCGTGTTGTGGGCGTGTCACTCAGAAACTTTAAAAGCTGAAATCGCAGGGCATTTCACCACTTCTGAAACTCCATCTCTTCTCATTTTCTCTCAAATCCCTAGCTTATCCGAGCATCCAACTCCCATTTCCGGCCAATCCCAGCTCATTTAAGACCACACCCATTTCCGGCCAATCCCAGTCCAGTTAAGCACCAAATTCCTTGCCCTAGTCACATTTCTCCATTTCACCACATCAGCACACACATTGCAGCAGTTCTTTTGGAATTTTCGATTACCCTGCTTCCTACAGGACACTACAATGACAAAGCGTACTGATGACGCACAACCTCGCTGGGAGAAATTGAAGTCAAGGAAGAACCGGCCAAACCCTCCAGAATCACATTCTCCTCCAGCTAAGAAGAGAAGGTTAGGGGCCCCTGACACATCCATTCACCCCTTCCTCCGTTTTCAAGGTGCCGAACATCGGGAGCGGTTGGCCAAGCTCTCAACAAAGCCGTTTGAACTTAGCCGATACCCGGTATGGCTAGTGTTGCAAGAGCTTGGCATCGACGAGGAGATTCGCCAACTCCTCAGTCCAGGACAGTGGGGCAACATCTTCGAGCTCCAGGAACCGGCATATAGAGAACTCACCCTGGAGTTTCTTGCAATTGTGGAGATCAACACCACCTTCACAGCCAACAACACGACATGGTATGAGCCAGACTCGATCAGATTCCGTCTCGGCTCGTTCATGCATAGCATGAACCTCCAAGAGTTCACTGAGGCGGCAGGGTTAGCTGGACAGCCGTCTGCAGCAATAAGGCCAGAGAACACCTTCTTGCTGGACTGGTCTTATACCAGCAAAGACCCGACAGAATGCTGGCTCAAAGTGAGCACTGAAGCCACTTATGAGGCCAAGCGGTCCAAGGCATCCACCCTCCGGTCACCAGCACTTAGATACATTCACAAGCTGCTGGTGCACTCACTGAACGCCAGAAGGGAGAGCACAGACGTGGTAAGTAAGATGGACCTTTTCTACCTCCAATGCATTAAGGAGAAGAGTCATTGCCATCTGGGGTACCATCTGGGGTATGCCTTCCTGCAGCTGGTCAAGGGTTATCTCCAGAGAGGGAACTTCGGAGCTATAGGCGGAGGTTCAGTCATCACCCGTCTCGCTCGCCACCTGGATGTGTTGGGTGACGAGTCGACCTTCACGGTTGCGTGTTGACCTTTGCCACTGGGAATGGACACCCTGAGGGCAATGGGGATGGTAGAGCACCGTACTGACAGCCAGGGCACCTACTTTGCCCTAGCCGGTGCTCCACAAAGGGCTGTGCCTGGCAGTCCTGCAGCGCCACAAATGGAGGCCCCAGTGAGCGATGCACCACCACCACCACCTGAAGAACCACCGGCGGAGGAGCCGAGCACATCCGCACCTCTCCCGCCACAATCCCCTCCTGGTATCCCGTCCACGGAAGCCGACGAGGAAGACAGGAAACCAACAGCCCTAGAGAGGCAGTTGGCTCGGATCGAGGTTGAAGTCGATGGCACGAGAACCCGAGTCAACCGCCTAATTTTAGACAACCGGCGGGAGCGACATCATAGGCATCAGTGGATATCCTATGAGCTGGCACATCACCAGTGGGTGCAATCCACTCTACAGATGATGTGTCAGTCCCTGGGACTCCATCCACCACCACCACCTCGTCCGCCTACCTTTCAAGATCCAGCGGATGATGCCGACATCGCCCCGTCGGTAGAACACATTCGGCCGCCACGCACCTCATCTCGACCTCCACGGCCTGACTCTCCATCATCCTCCGACCACCCTTCTGAAGCACCTTCCAGGGAGTAGTTCCAACTATTCTCTCATTTTTTTTCTTTTTCATTCTTTCATATTATTTTTGCCTGTTGATTCTATTTCTGCCTGCACCTTCTATTTGTATGCCATTCATTGTGGACAATGCATGATTTAAGTGTGGGGGGGTAGAATAGTACAAGACTAGATGTAGATATTTGCATGAGAATCCTCTGGCATGTAGAACGGGAACATTGTGTCTCTGGAATTTCCTGGATGACTTGCTTTTAAATTGTTACTTAAGTCTTTTAATGCCAAGTAGTCTATTTTGAGGCTTGCTGTATTAGGAAGTAACTATTGAGGTGTAATGGACTTGGGAATGCTAGAAATTTGTTTATGCTAGCTAAACTTGATGTTTGTAGTTAGAATACCTTGTGCTGAGTACTAGTTTTCCTGTTTTAGTACAAAAAAAAAAAAAAAACTTCATTTTTTGTTCTCGAGTGGTGATCCATGATGAGCATAGTGGGGCTCTGCTCCTCTACCTTCTGTGCCTGAAACTGGAGAAGGATATGAGTATGCCAATGAAGCATAACTAGTTGAATGTGGGTCGCAGGCAATGACCGGACACCACATCCTAGGACCCCTAACTATGCAAGAAAAGAAAAGAAAAGGAAGATAAAAAGAAAAAATGAAAAAAGAAGAAAAAATGTTGGTATTTTTGCCTGTTAGTAGAATAGAGTAATAAGCACAGGGTAATTCTTTCTATTTACTGAGAGTGTAGCTAAGGCAAACTGTTTAGTGATGACTGAGTCCATAAACTGAAATAGAAACTGAATAATGCAACTGCTCATTGTAGGGTGCCTTGCATATATTTTTGTAGAAATGAAATTGTCTGTCCAGGGAGAACACCTAAGACACATGTTCTAGTTTGCATTGCTTGAGGACAAGCAAATGTCTAAGTGTGGGGGTATTTGATACTTGTCTTTTAGAACTATACAATCCATGCTTTAATACTGAATTTTTACCTGCATTGCATGAAAATTCTCTCTAAACATGGTGTTTAACCCATAAATTGGCTTTGACAGGTACCAAGATGGGTAATTTGGAAATGAGAAGAATCTGGCAGCAATTCATGGAGAAAATGGCAATGAAAGCAGCCATCTACCAAGTTTTCTGCTAGACACGGGCAGTAACACGGCCGTGTGTACCCCGTGTCTACCATCCAGAGGCTACTGCTCAAGCTCATGGACAAACACGGCCTCAGACAGGAACAGACACGGCCGTGTCCAAGACCGTGTTGATCAAGCAGAATGTCCAAGAGAACAAAGGCCCAGTCTAAGGGCAAACACGGTCAAGGAAAGAGAAGAACACGGCCGTGTGAGGGGCCGTGTTGAACAGGCAGAGGCTACAAAGTCAGGACACGCCCAGGCCAAAGAAGAGCACGGGCCATGTCTAAGTGACACGGCCGTGATCAGAAAGGAACACGGCCGTGTCAGAGCCCGTGTTCGATGACCAGAAATGCAACTTAAGTGACACGCCCAGGACCAGAAAGGAACACGGCCGTGTCAGGGCCGTGTTCGAGCTATTTTTGACCAAATGACCTAATTCTGCACAAGTATAAAAAGGAAATCTGATGCATGGCAGAAGGAGGCCGTACTTGGGAAGAAAAGAGCAGAAGAACTAGAGAGCAAGGGGGAGCAATTGGGACTGGATCGTCATAGAGTTTCTTCTTCTTCTCTTCTTTCATCTCATGTTGAATACTTATTTGTTTTTATTGAATTCAAGTATGAGTAGCTAAATTCTTATTGTTAGGGGTTTGATGTAATTCATTTGTAATGAAGTTTCAAGATTGAATAAACTTGTTTTAGTACAACTTCTTTTGTTGAATAGAATTTGCTGTTCTTAATGCCTTTAAATGCTTAGCTACCATTTGAATGGTTAAGAGATTCGTTTCAACACTAGGAATAGTAAGATCCGAATGTGCTCTGTAAATTCTGTCCTAAATTGAGTTAATCTAGGAATAGATAACTTCGTTTAGGTGGTATTAGATTAATTTCCTAGAACCAAATCACCTAAATTAATTGGTTGTATCAAGGAATTGGACAAGTAATTAGTATAGGGAGGATTGTATCACCAAGGAATTGGGTTCAATCACTTTAAGGAAATGAACCAACAACAAAGGAATTGTAACTGAAATAAGTAGTCCAGTATTGATTCTGAGATTACCTTGTCTATGAGGAAATCGAATTGCAAGTGAATGAAATCAACCCCTAACCTTTCTCATTCTTATTACAAATCTCACATTTAGATTGTCTCTTAAAGATTGTTACGATATTGTTGGAATTTTGTTACTTAGTTGCCACTTAGTTAATTGCAGCAGCTCATTCCAGGGCTGCCTTCAATCCAAACCATTTATCCTTCCGAATAGAATCTTTATTGGTGAAATTGGTAATTGTTAGCCTTAATCCTCGTGGGAACGATACTCTACTCACTACTATATTACTTGTGTGACCCGGTATACTTGCCGGAAAAAGTCCCATCAAGTTTTTGGCGCCGTTGCCGGGGATTAACGGTATATTAGCAATATTAATAGTAACCAACTAGGTCCTAATTTGGATTTTGAAATTCTTGTTAGTAAATCTGGTTCAAATAGTTTATCTGTTGTTAATTTGTTTCTCTCAATTGCTTATCCTACTTTAATCTTGGTGTATGCGAGGTACTCTCGATTCCAGCTCATTAGCTTTTGATCCTGAGATTGAGAGAACAGCTAGAAGACTTCGCAAGCAGACTAGAGGAGCAAGACAAGCACATCAGACAGTTATGGCAGAACAAAACCAGAATCCTCCACTGCACAATAATGGCAATGGAGTTGGACAAAACCCTCCACCGCGAACACTCATGGAATATTCTATCCCAACAGCCGCAGGATGTGGAGCGAGTATAACAGGACCACCGGTTCAGGCCAATCATTTTGAACTTAAACCAGCTCTTCTTCAGTTAGTACAGCACAATCAGTTCAGTGGAAGTGTGCTAGAAGATCCAAATGGGCACATAGCCAACTTTCTGCAGATTTGTGACACGGTGAAGTTGAACGGGGTGAGTGATGATGCAATTCGACTCAGGCTTTTCCCTTTCTCTGTGAGAGATAAGGCCAGAAGCTGGTTGGATTCTCAACCAAGGGGCAGCATCACCACTTGGTCAGATTTGGTGAACAAGTTTCTAGCTCGATATTTCCCTCCTTCCAAATCAGCAAGGTTGAGGACAGAAATTACTTCATTTCGCCAACAAGATGGAGAATCATTGAGTGAAGCTTGGGAGCGGTACAATGATATATTGAGGAGATGCCCACATCACTCGTTCGAATTTTGGATCCAGGTCCAGAGTTTTTACAATGGTATGCTTCCTCACACAAAAGCGAATGTTGATGCAGCAGCAGGAGGGGCTGTAAATTATAAAACTCCGGAGCAAGCCTGGGATTTATTTGAGAAGATGGCTTGTAATGACTACCAGAGTCAAGGAGAGAGATCCATAGTCAAGAGAGGCGTCATGGAAGTCGGGACACTAGATGCACTGTTAGCCCAGAACAAGCTATTGACACAACAGGTGGCTGAGCTTTCTAAGAAGTTTGAGACTGTCAACGTGAATGCAGTCAATTTCTCTCCACCAGTATGTGACTTTTGTGCAGGGAGCCATGCAAACGGAGATTGTCCGGGCAACATGTTTGGACCTCCAGTGTCTCAAGAGCAAGTAAACTACATGGGAAATCCTCCCAGACCTCAGAATAATCCTTATGCTCCTACGTATAATCCGGGGTGGAGGAATCACCCAAATTTCTCATGGGGTAATCAAGGAAATCAAGGGGGTTCCCACAGACCCAACTACTCATATCAGTCCCCACAGCAGACAACTCAAGGTCATGCCTCACAACCTCAACCCAATGAGAAGAGTCCTTCTTTAGAGAGTGCACTAGAGAAATTGACCACTCAAACCTCAGCGTTCATTCAGAAAACTGCAACATTTATGGAGGAAACCAGGAGCGGGTTCAGAAATCAAGATGCATCGATTCGGAAGTTGGAAACTCAAGTGGGGCAGATAGCGAGACAGTTGGCAGATAGACCTCAGGGATCCTTGCCCAGTGATACCATTCCGAATCCTAAGGAGCATATCAAGGCCATAACTACAAGGAGCGGAAAAGTGCTAGAGCCCAGTCCAAGACAAGAAACACCACAAGAGGAAGATGATACAGTAAATAGGACAAATGGGGACACAGTATCTAGCCATCCCACTGAGGCAGAAAGTCAAGAAGAGGGGGAGAAATTGACCAGACCTTGTGCTACAATACCTCCAGTCAAGGTGCCTTTTCCTCAAAGGCTCAAGAAACATCAGGATGAAAAGCAGTTCAGCAAGTTCTTAGAGGTTTTCAAGAAATTGCAGATAAATATACCTTTTGCTGAAGCACTGGAACAAATGCCATCCTATGTGAAATTTATGAAGGATCTTCTGACCAAGAAAAGAAGAATCGGAGATGATGAGACAGTCATGTTGACAGAGGAGTGCAGCGCTATTCTACAGAGAAAATTGCCTCCAAAGCTCAAAGATCCAGGAAGTTTCTCTATTCCATGCACCATTGGAGACATCACTTTTGGGAAGGCATTATGTGATCTGGGAGCGAGTGTGAGCCTGATGCCTCTATCTATCTTCAAGAGGTTGGGAATTGGTCAAGCAAAACCCACCATGATTACACTGCAGCTTGCCGACCGGTCTGTCAAACATCCCTACGGTTTAGTAGAGGATGTCTTGGTTAAGGTTGACAAGTTCATCTTTCCGGTGGATTTTGTTGTCCTAGACATGGAGGAGGATGGAGAGATTCCGCTGATCTTGGGACGGCCATTTCTAGCTACTGGGAGAGCATTGATAGATGTAGCAGATGGGACCTTGACCCTGAAAGTTCAAGATGAGAAGGTGATCTTCAATGTGTTTAGTGCGATGCAACATCCTATGGAGAAAGAGGAATGCTTCCGCCTGGATATTCTGGACTCTATCATTGCTAGCACATTCAGGGAGAATCTAACCTCTTGTCCTCTTGAAAGAGTTTTGGTGGATGCAGTGACCGTAATAGATTTAGCAGGAGATCCAGCATGCGCAGAACATGTAGCATTATTGGATGCTCTACCAGCATATTCGACATCTGCACCACCTAAGCTAGAAGAATTGAATAGGGAGGTGAATCAAGAGCAATCTCCAAAAGTTGAGCTCAAGCCACTGCCGCTGACCTTGAAGTATGCCTTCCTTGGTGAGAATAATTCCTCTCCCGTTATCATTAATTCTGGCTTGACTAAGCTAGAGGAGGAGAAGCTGTTACGGGTATTGAGGAGGTACAAGAGCGCCATTGGATGGTCAATTGCTGATTTAAAAGGCATCAGTCCATCCTTTTGTATGCACAAGATCCTCATGGAAGAAAACCACAAAGCTGTTGTACAACCCCAAAGGAGACTAAATCCGATCATGAAGGAGGTAGTGCGAAAGGAAGTGGTAAAACTCCTAGATGCTGGAGTTATTTACCCTATCTCGGACAGCTCATGGGTCAGCCCAGTTCAGGTAGTGCCCAAGAAAGGAGGAACAACAGTGGTGATGAATGAAAAGAATGAACTCATTCCCACTAGGACAGTAACTGGATGGCGCGTATGCATCGACTACAGAAAGCTGAATGATGCCACGAGGAAGGACCATTTCCCTCTTCCTTTTATAGATCAGATGCTGGAGCGCCTAGCCGGTCATGAGCACTACTGTTTTCTGGACGGATATTCGGGTTACAACCAAATTGCCATAGCTCCGGAGGATCAGGAAAAGACCGCCTTCACTTGCCCCTATGGAGTGTATGCTTATCGGAGGATGCCATTCGGATTGTGCAATGCCCCGGCCACTTTTCAAAGGTGTATGCTTTCCATATTCTCTGATATGAATGAAAAATTTATAGAAATATTTATGGATGACTTTTCTGTTTTTGGCTCTTCGTATGATAATTGCTTGCATAATCTGTCATTAGTGTTAAAAAGATGCCAAGAAACCAATTTGGTTTTGAATTGGGAAAAGTGCCATTTTATGGTCAGAGAGGGGATTGTTTTAGGGCATAAAATTTCTGCCAAGGGGATAGAGGTCGACAGGGCTAAGGTAGAGGTAATTGAAAAATTACCCCCTCCTACTACTGTCAAAGGGGTGCGTAGTTTTTTGGGACACGCAGGCTTTTATAGAAGGTTTATTCAGGATTTTTCTAAAATTGCTAAACCCCTATGTAACCTGCTTGTGAAAGATGAAACTTTTGATTTCAATAAGGAATGCCTGTTAGCTTTTAATACATTGAAACAAAAGTTGATTACTGCACCTGTGGTGATCCCACCTGATTGGGATTTACCTTTTGAACTTATGTGTGATGCTAGTGACATAGCTGTAGGTGCTGTCTTGGGGCAGAGAAAAAACAAATTATTGCATGCTATATACTATGCAAGTCATGTGTTAGATTCTGCTCAACTTAACTATGCCACTACTGAAAAAGAGTTGTTAGCCATTGTTTTTGCATTTGATAAATTCCGCTCTTATTTAGTAGGTGCCAAGGTTATTGTATATACTGATCATGCAGCTCTTAGATATCTCTTTGCTAAACAGGACTCTAAGCCTAGGCTCATCCGCTGGATCTTGCTGTTGCAAGAATTCGATCTGGAGATAAAGGACAAGAAAGGAATGGATAATGTGGTGGCTGATCACCTGTCTCGGATTGAGCAACAAGAGAAGAACCAAGCTACACCTCTTCCCATCAATGAGGAGTTCCCTGATGAACAACTCTTGGCAGTGCACAGTTTGCCATGGTATGCGGATTTTGCAAACTTTAAAGCTGCTAAGGTTCTACCTGTAGAACTAAACTCTCAACAATTGAAGAGATTCCTTCATGAGGCTAAGTTCTATGTCTGGGACGAGCCTTATTTGCTGCGAAAATGTGTTGACGGCCTCTTGAGGAGATGTGTCTCACAAGAAGAGGTGAATGATATTTTGTGGCATTGCCATGCTTCAAACTACGGTGGCCATTTCAGTGGAGATCGGACAGCTGCCAAGGTTCTCCAATCAGGGTTCTACTGGCCAACAATCTTCAAAGACGCCTATGACTATGTGAAGACGTGTGATCGCTGCCAAAGGACCGGCAACATCTCAAAAAGGCATGAAATGCCTCTGAATTCAGTACTCGAAGTTGAATTGTTTGATGTTTGGGGAATAGACTTCATGGGTCCTTTCCCATCATCATACTCTAATGAGTATATTCTGGTCGCAGTTGATTACGTGTCTAAATGGGTTGAAGCAACTGCCACAAGAACCGATGATGCTCAGATAGTTATGAGTTTTCTCAAGAAGAATATTTTTTCAAGATTTGGAGTTCCAAGAGCTTTGATCAGTGATGAGGGCACTCACTTCTGTAATAAGCGAATGGATGCTTTATTGAGCAAGTATGGAGTGAGACACCGCATAGCAACTTCATATCATCCACAAACCAGTGGTCAAGTTGAAGTGTCAAACATAGAGTTGAAGAGAATTCTTGAGAAGACCGTCAACGCCTCTAGAAAGGATTGGGCCCTGAAACTCGATGATGCTCTTTGGGCGTACCATACTTCATTGAAGACACCTCTTGGCATGTCTCCGTATCAGTTAGTGTATGACAAGACTTGTCATTTGCCTGTCGAATTGGAGCACAAAGCATGGTGGGCCACGAAGATCCTAAATTTTGACCTGGCAAAAGCAGGGGAAAAAAGGGTACTTCAACTTCACGAACTGGATGAATTCAGATATAAAGCTTATGAGAGTTCCAAGCTTTACAAAGAGAAGACAAAGAAATGGCATGATAAAAAAATCATCCAAAGGATTTTTGAACCAGGACAACAAGTCTTGCTGTACAATTCAAGACTGAGACTCTTCCCGGGAAAGCTGAAATCAAGGTGGTCAGGACCATTTATGGTCAAGACAGTATACCCCTATGGAGCGATTGAGGTGGCTGATAGAGAAACGGGAAGGAGTTTCAAGGTTAATGGGCAACGACTTAAGCCTTACTGGGGAGATGGGGTTAAACACCACATTTCTTCAATGGCCCTCACTGCATCAGAATAATCTCCGAGATAGTCCGGCTGAGGACTTTAAAATTAAGCGCTTCTTGGGAGGCAACCTAAGTCTTTACCCCTTTCTCCTTATTTACTTTTAGTTGTTTTCATTCTGTTTTTGTCTTACATCTTCATTTTTGTCATTTTTGTTCATTAAGTTTTGATTTTGGTATCTCAGGAGGGAACACGGTCTGTAACACGCCCGTGTCATGAACCGTGTGAAGAGGGCAGAGAGCTCAGAGATATAACACGGCCTGGAACACGCCCGTGTCGTGACCCGTGTTCACTATACAGAGAGCTCAGAAGAGAGACACGGGCACACACATGGCCGTGGCAGTGAACGTGTAACTTCCACAGGAATCCAACAGGCAGACACGGTCTCTGACACGCCCGTGTTCACCCCCGTGTCACTTACCCAGAATTAATTGTCCCTAGACATGCCCATGTGTTGTCTCAGGTAAGTATATAATTTTTCCAGATCACGAACATGGTCACAAACACGGCCGTGTTGTGACCGTGTCACTTAATTCATATATTCTAACTTTGGACACGGTCTGAGACACGGGGAGGTCAAGCCCGTGTCACTTAAAAAACACCCCCGTGTCACTTAAACACCCCGCGTGTTTATCTCGTGTCCCAACTTTACAGCACGACACGCCCACAGAACACGGCCGTGTTGTGGGCGTGTCACTCAGAAACTTTAAAAAGCTGAATTCGCAGGGCATTTCATCACTTCAGAAATTCCCCTTCTTCTCATTTTCTCTCAAATCCCTAGCTTTTCCGAGCATCCCACACCCATTTCCGGCCAATCCCAGTCCAGTTAAGCACCAAATTCTTTGCCCTAGTCACATTTCTCCATTTCACCACATCAGCACACACATTGCAGCAGTTCTTTTGCAATTTTCGATTACCCTGCTTCCTACAGGTATGACATTCTTAATTCTTCTTGTTTTCTGCTATGTTTTGATTATGAGTGTTTGCTCTATGTGCCTAGCTTAGTTCATATGGTGGTTATCTGCATAATTTGTGTGCTCTACGATTGTTGTCTGCATAATCTGAATTGAGTGAGGGAATTTTAACTAGGTTGCATAAGAATTGGAATCATAATATCACTGAAATAACTGCTGCATAATCTGTGTTTAGTGAGGAAATTTAGGATGGCATAGTATACTGAATTGACTGTAAGAATAAATCATTGGGGGAATCTACTGAGGTTGAGGGTGTTATCCTGAAATTATCATTACTGTCACCACTCTAATTTCATGCTGAATTTCTGTTAATCTATTGCAAGTTGTTGTTAGGGACAGTTGTTCATTTTACAAATTTCTCAGTTAGCCACTATCATGGATATTGTCCTGTGGATTTGGTTAATTCATCCAAAAATTCATGCATAGATTGTGTTTTCTCAGCTGGTAATGATCATTACTGTGGATGGATTATCTGAGTTTCTTGTCTAGCACAGTAGGAATTGATGTTGAATTCTATTGTACTATGACCAGAGAATAAATTCTGGTTGAGGAACCTGATTTTGTTTAATTGTTAGTGGGGTAATTGATGATGATGACTTGGGTAAATATCTGATGTTAGAAATTGGAATTATGAAAATGAGATAGGATTCGAGAGATAATGTGGGGCACTGAACTAGTATACTGAATTTCAATTTTACTACCCTGCTGCCTTGTGTATAACTCTTTGTCGAATTATTGCTTTTAGAGTGGTGTTGGGTTAGTAAATATGTGGGAATTAGCATTTCAGTTGATTAACTGCTTGTGGAAATTGAAATCTGATTCTATTGCATTGATGATGTGGGAATGGCCATTGGATAAATCTGTGCATGTACTGAGATTCTGAGAATACTTGCTGAATTACTGTTTTGAGACTTGTGGTTTTATCATATAGACATGCATTTTCCCATTTTGACATAGCTCAATGTTATGCATCAACTGGATTTTGCATGCATATTCTGTTTTGTGGTACCACTCTTATGTGCTCATTTGTCCAAATTTGGCAACTTACTTATTAAATTTATTTTCCAGGACACCAAAATGACAAAGCGTACTGCTGACACACAACCTCGCCGGGAGAAATTGAAGACCAGGAAGAACCGTCCAAACCCTCCCGAGTCACCTTCTCCACCTGTGAAGAAGAGAAGATCAGGAGCAGCTGACACTTCAGTTCATCCATTCCTCAGACTCCAAGGGGCTGAGCACCAGGAGCGGCTAGCCAAGCTCTCAACAAAGCCGTTTGAACCTAGCCGATACCCGGTATGGCTAGTGTTACAGGAGCTCGGGATTGACGAGGAGATTCGCCAACTCCTCAGTCCAGGACAGTGGGGAAATATCTTCGAGCTCCAAGAACCGGCATACAGAGAACTCACCCTGGAGTTTCTCGCAACTGTGGAGATCAACACCACCTTCACAGCCAACAACACGACATGGTATGAGCCAGACTCGATCAGATTCCGTCTCGGCTCGTTCATGCATAGCATGAACCTCCAAGAGTTCACTGAGGCGGCGGGGTTAGCTGGACAGCCGTCTGCAGAAATAAGGCCAGAGAACACCTTCTTGCTGGACTGGTCTTATACCAGGAAAGACCCGGCAGAATGCTGGCTCGAAGTGAGCACTGAAGCCACTTATGAGGCCAAGCGGTCCAAGGCATCCACCCTCCGGTCACCAGCACTCAGATACATTCACAAGCTGCTGGTGCACTCACTGAACGCCAGAAGGGAGAGCACAGGCGTGGTGAGTAAGAGGGACCTCTTCTACCTCCAATGCATTAAGGAGAAGAGTCATTGCCATCTGGGGTATGCCTTCCTGCAGCTGGTCAAGGGTTATCTCCAGCGAGGGAACTTTGGAGCTATAGGCGGAGGTTCAGTCATCACCCGCCTCGCTCGCCACCTGGATGTGTTGGGTGACGAGTCGACCCTCACGGTTGCGTGTCGACCTTTGCCACTGGGAATGGACACCCTGAGGGCAATGGGGATGGTGGAGCGTCATACTGATAGCCAGGGCACCTACTTTGCCCTAGCCGGTGCTCCACAAAGAGCTGTACCTGGCAGTCCTGCAGCGCCAGAAATGGAGGCCCCGGTGAGCGATGCACCACCACCACCACCACCACCTGAAGAACCACCGGCGGAGGAGCCGAGCACGTCCGCACCTCTCCCGCCACAATCCCCTCCTACTATCCCGTCCACTGAAGTTGACGAGGAAGATAGGAAACCAACAGCACTGGAGAGGCAGTTGGCTCGGATTGAAGTCGAAGTAGATGGCACAAGAACCCGAGTCAACCGCCTAATCTTAGACAACCGGCGGGAGCGGCATCATAGACATCAGTGGATGTCCTATGAGCTGGCACATCACCAGTGGGTGCAATCCACTCTACAGATGATGTGTCAGTCCTTGGGACTCCATCCACCACCACCACCTCGTCCGCCTACCTTTCAAGATCCAGCGGACGATGCCGACATCGCCCCGTCGGTAGAACATATTCGGCCGCCGCGCACCTCATCTCGACCTCCACGGCCTGACTCTCCAGCATCCTCCGACCACCCTTCTGAAGAACCTTCCAGGGAGTAGTTCCAACTTTTCTCTCATTTTTTTTCATTCTTTCATATTTCTATGTCTGTTGATTCTATTTCTGCCTCCACCTTCTATTTGTATGCCATTCATTGTGGACAATGCATGATTTAAGTGTGGGGGGGTAGAATAATACAAGACTAGATGTAGATATTTGCATGTGAATCCTCTGGCATGTGGAACGGGAACATTGTGTCTCTGGAATTTCCTAGATGACTTGTTTTTAAATTGTTACTTAAGTCTTTTAATGCCGAGTAGTCTACTTTGAGGCTTGCTGCATTAGGAAGTAACTATTGAGGTGTAATGGACTTGGGAGTGCTAGAAATTTGTTTATGCTAGCTAAACTTGATGTTTGTAGTTAGAATACTCTGTGCTGATTACTGGTTTTCCTGTTGTTTTTTTTTTAAAAAAAAAAAAAAAAAAAATTTCATTATTTGTTTTCGAGTGGTGATCCATGATGAGCATAGTGGGGCTCTGCTCCTCTACCTTCTGTGCCTGAAACTGGAGAAGGATATGAGTATGCCAATGAAGCATAACTAGTTGAATGTGGGTCGCAAGCAATGACCGGACACCACATCCTAGGACCCCTAACTATGCAAGAAAAGAAAAGGAAAGAAAAGGAGAAAGAGAGGAAAGAATAGTTCTTGAGTACTTAGTTTGGAGTGTTGTTATTTTTGCCTGTTACTAGAATAGAGTAATAAGCACAGGGTAATTCTTCCTAGTAACTGAGAGTGTAGCTGAGGCAAACTGTTAAGTGATGACTGAGTCCATAAACTGAAATAGAAACTGAATAATGCAGCTGCTCATTGTAGGGTGCCTTGCATATATTTTTGTAGAAATGAAATTGTCTGTCCAGGGAGAACACCTAAGGCACATGTTCTAATTTTCATTGCTTGAGGACAAGCAAATGTCTAAGTGTGGGGGTATTTGATACTTGTCTTTTAGAACTATACAATCCATGCTTTAATACTGAATTTTTACCTGCATTGCAAGCAAATTCTCTCTAAACATGGTGTTTAATCCATAAATTGGCTTTGACAGGTACCAAGATGGGTAATTTGGAAATGAGAAGAATCTGGCAGCAATTCATGGAGAAAATGGCAATGAAAGCAGCCATCTACCAAGTTTTCTGCTAGACACGGGCAGTAACACGGCCGTGTGTACCCCGTGTCTACCATCCAGAGGCTACTGCTCAAGCTCATGGACAAACACGGCCTCAGACAGGAACAGACACGGCCGTGTCCAAGGCCGTGTTGATCAAGCAGAATGTCCAAGAGAACAAAGGCCCAGTCTAAGGGCAAACACGGTCAAGGAAAGAGAAGAACACGGCCGTGTGAGGGGCCGTGTTGAACAGGCAGAGGCTACAAAGTCAGGACACGCCCAGGCCAAAGAAGAGCACGGGCCATGTCTAAGTGACACGGCCGTGATCAGAAAGGAACACGGCCGTGTCAGAGCCCGTGTTCGATGACCAGAAATGCAACTTAAGTGACACGCCCAGGACCAGAAAGGAACACGGCCGTGTCAGGGCCGTGTTCGAGCTATTTTTGACCAAATGACCTAATTCTGCACAAGTATAAAAAGGAAATCTGATGCATGGCAGAAGGAGGCCGTACTTGGGAAGAAAAGAGCAGAAGAACTAGAGAGCAAGGGGGAGCAATTGGGACTGGATCGTCATAGAGTTTCTTCTTCTTCTCTTCTTTCATCTCATGTTGAATACTTATTTGTTTTTATTGAATTCAAGTATGAGTAGCTAAATTCTTATTGTTAGGGGTTTGATGTAATTCATTTGTAATGAAGTTTCAAGATTGAATAAACTTGTTTTAGTACAACTTCTTTTGTTGAATAGAATTTGCTGTTCTTAATGCCTTTAAATGCTTAGCTACCATTTGAATGGTTAAGAGATTCGTTTCAACACTAGGAATAGTAAGATCCGAATGTGCTCTGTAAATTCTGTCCTAAATTGAGTTAATCTAGGGATAGATAACTTCGTTTAGGTGGTATTAGATTAATTTCCTAGAACCAAATCACCTAAATTAATTGGTTGTATCAAGGAATTGGACAAGTAATTAGTATAGGGAGGATTGTATCACCAAGGAATTGGGTTCAATCACTTTAAGGAAATGAACCAACAACAAAGGAATTGTAACTGAAATAAGTAGTCCAGTATTGATTCTGAGATTACCTTGTCTATGAGGAAATCGAATTGCAAGTGAATGAAATCAACCCCTAACCTTTCTCATTCTTATTACAAATCTCACATTTAGATTGTCTCTTAAAGATTGTTACGATATTGTTGGAATTTTGTTACTTAGTTGCCACTTAGTTAATTGCAGCAGCTCAATCCAGGGCTGCCTTCAATCCAAACCATTTATCCTTCCGAATAGAATCTTTATTGGTGAAATTGGTAATTGTTAGCCTTAATCCTCGTGGGAACGATACTCTACTCACTACTATATTACTTGTGTGACCCGGTATACTTGCCGGAAAAAGTCCCATCAAGTTTTTGGCGCCGTTGCCGGGGATTAACGGTATATTAGCAATATTAATAGTAACCAACTAGGTCCTAATTTGGATTTTGAAATTCTTGTTAGTAAATCTGGTTCAAATAGTTTATCTGTTGTTAATTTGTTTCTCTCAATTGCTTATCCTACTTTAATCTTGGTGTATGCGAGGTACTCTCGATTCCAGCTCATTAGCTTTTGATCCTGAGATTGAGAGAACAGCTAGAAGACTTCGCAAGCAGACTAGAGGAGCAAGACAAGCACATCAGACAGTTATGGCAGAACAAAACCAGAATCCTCCACTGCACAATAATGGCAATGGAGTTGGACAAAACCCTCCACCGCGAACACTCATGGAATATTCTATCCCAACAGCCGCAGGATGTGGAGCAAGTATAACAGGACCACCGGTTCAAGCCAATCATTTTGAACTTAAACCAGCTCTTCTTTAGTTAGTACAGCACAATCAGTTCAGTGGAAGTGTGCTAGAAGATCCAAATGGGCACATAGCCAACTTTCTGCAGATTTGTGATACGGTGAAGTTGAACGGGGTGAGTGATGATGCAATTCGACTCAGGCTTTTCCCTTTCTCTGTGAGAGATAAGGCCAGAAGCTGGTTGGATTCTCAACCAAGGGGCAGCATCACCACTTGGTCAGATTTGGTGAATAAGTTTCTAGCTCGATATTTCCCTCCTTCCAAATCAGCAAGGTTGAGGACAGAAATTACTTCATTTCGCCAACAAGATGGAGAATCATTGAGTGAAGCTTGGGAGCGGTACAATGATATATTGAGGAGATGCCCACATCACTCGTTCGAATTTTGGATCCAGGTCCAGAGTTTTTACAACGGTATGCTTCCTCACACAAAAGCAAATGTGGATGCTGCAGCAGGAGGAGCTGTGAATTATAAAACTCCAGAGCAAGCCTGGGATTGTTTGAGAAGATGGCTTGTAATGACTACCAGAGTCAAGGAGAGATATCCATACAGTTCTCTCCGCAGTACCTTCAGCCCTGTGATCTACGACTGTTAGCTCAGAACAAGCTATTGACACAACAGGTGGCTGAGCTGTCCAAGAAGTTTGAGACTGTCAACGTGAATGCAGTCAATTTCTTTCCACCAGTTTGTGACTTTTGTGCAGGGAGCCATGCAAATGGAGAGTGTCTGGGCAATATGTTTGGACCCCCAGTTTCTCAAGAGCAAGTGAACTACATGGGAAATCCTTCCAGACCTCAGAATAATCCTTATGCTCCTACGTATAATCCGGGGTGGAGGAATCACCCAAATTTCTCATGGGGTAATCAAGGAAATCAAGGGGGTTCCCACAGACCCAACTACTCATATCAGTCCCCACATCAGACAACTCAAGGTCATGCTTCACAACCTCAAACCAATGAGAAGAGTCCTTCTTTAGAGAGTGCACTAGAGAAATTGACCACTGAAACCTCAGCTTTCATTCAGAAAACTGCAAAATTTATGGAGGAAACCAGGAGCGGGTTCAGAAATCAAGATGCATTAATTTGGAAGTTGGAAACTCAAGTGGGGCAGATAGCGAGACAATTGGCAGACAGACCTCAAGGATCCTTGCCCAGTGATACTATTCCAAATCCTAAGGAGCATATCAAGGCCATAACTACAAGGAGCGGAAAAGTGTTGGAGCCCAGTCCAAGACAAGGAACACCAGAAGAGAACGATGATAAGGTAAATAGGACAAATGGGAACACAGTATCTAGCCGCCCTACTGAGGCAGAAAGTGGAGAAGAGGGGGAGAAATTGACCAGACCTTGTACTACAATACCTCCAATCAAGGTGTCTTTTCCTCCAAGGCTCAAGAAACACCAGGATGAAAAGCAATTCATCAAGTTCTTAGAGGTTTTCAAGAAATTACAGATAAATATACCTTTTGCTGAAGCATTGGAACAAATGTCATCCTATGTCTTTAAATACTTCCTAGAAGACTGCAAGAAAAGAAGAATTGGAGATGATGAGACAGTCATGTTGACAGAGGAGTGCAGCGCTATTCTACAGAGAAAATTGCCTCCAAAGCTCAAAGATCCAGGAAGCTTCTCTATTCCATGCACCATTGGAGATATCACTTTTGGGAAGGCATTATGTGATCTGGGAGCGAGTGTGAGCCTGATGCCTCTATCTATCTTCAAGAGGTTGGGAATTGGTCAAGCAAAACCCACCATGATTACACTGCAGCTTGCCGACCGGTCTGTCAAACATCCCTACGGTTTAGTAGAGGATGTCTTGGTTAAGGTTGACAAGTTCATCTTTCCGGTGGATTTTGTTGTCCTAGACATGGAGGAGGATGGAGAGATTCCGCTGATCTTGGGACGGCCATTTCTAGCTACTGGGAGAGCATTGATAGATGTAGCAGATGGGACCTTGACCCTGAAAGTTCAAGATGAGAAGGTGATCTTCAATGTGTTTAGTGCGATGCAACATCCTATGGAGAAAGAGGAATGCTTCCGCCTGGATATTCTGGACTCTATCATTGCCAACACATTCAGGGAGAATCTCACCTCTTGTCCTCTTGAAAGAGTTTTGGTGGATGCAGTGACCGAAATAGATTTAGCAAGAGATCCAGCATGAGCAGAACATGTAGCATTATTGGATGCTCTACCATCATATTCGACATCCGCACCACCTAAGCTAGAAGAATTGAAAAGGGAGGTGAATCAAGAGCAATCTCCAAAAGTTGAGCTCAAGCCACTGCCGCTGACCTTGAAGTATGCCTTCCTTGGTGAGAATAATTCCTCTCCCGTTATCGTTAATTCTGGCTTGACTAAGCTAGAGGAGGAGAAGCTGTTACGGGTATTGAGGAGGTACAAGAGCGCCATTGGATGGTCAATTGCTGATTTAAAAGGCATCAGTCCATCCTTTTGTATGCACAAGATCCTCATGGAAGAAATCCACAAAGCTGTTGTACAACCCCAAAGGAGACTAAATCCGATCATGAAGGAGGTAGTGCGAAAGGAAGTGGTAAAACTCCTAGATGCTGGAGTTATTTACCCTATCTCGGACAGCTCATGGGTTAGCCCAGTTCAGGTAGTGCCCAAGAAAGGAGGGACAACAGTGGTGATGAATGAAAAGAATGAACTCATTCCCACTAGAACAGTCACTGGATGGCGCGTATGCATCGACTACAGAAAGCTGAATGACGCCACGAGGAAGGACCATTTCCCTCTTCCTTTTATAGATCAGATGCTAGAGCGCCTAGCCGGCCATGAGCATTACTGTTTTCTGGACGGGTATTCGGGTTACAACCAAAATGGATGGCGCGTATGCATCGACTACAGAAAGCTGAATGACGCCACGGGGAAGGACCATTTCCCTCTTCCTTTTATAGATCAGATGCTGGAGCGCCTAGCCGGTCATGAGCATTACTGTTTTCTGGACGGGTATTCGGGTTACAACCAAATTGCCATAGCTCCGGAGGATCAGGAAAAGACCGCCTTCACTTGCCCCTATGGAGTGTATGCTTATCGGAGGATGCCATTCGGATTGTGCAATGCCCCGACCACTTTTCAAAGGTGTATGCTTTCCATATTCTCTGACATGAATGAAAAATTTATAAAAATATTCATGGATGACTTTTCTGTTTTTGGCTCTTCTTATGATAATTGCTTGCATAATCTGTCATTAGTGTTAAAAAGATGCCAAGAAACCAATTTGGTGTTGAATTGGGAAAAGTGTCATTTTATGGTTAGAGAGGGGATTGTTTTAGGGCATAAAATTTCTGCCAAGGGTATAGAGGTCGACAAGGCTAAAGTAGAGGTAATTGAAAAATTACCCCCTCCTACTACTGTCAAAGGGGTGCGTAGTTTTTTGGGACACGCATGCTTTTATAGAAGGTTTATTCAGGATTTTTCTAAAATTGCTAAACCACTTTTATAGAAGATTTATTCAGGATTTTTCTAAAATTGCTAAACCTCTATGTAACCTGCTTGTGAAAGATGAAACTTTTGATTTCAATAAGGAATGTCTATTAGCTTTTAATACATTGAAACAAAAGTTGATTACTGCCCCTGTGGTGATCCCACCTGATTGGGATTTACCTTTTGAACTTATGTGTGATGCTAGTGACATAGCTGTAGGTGCTGTCTTGGGGCAGAGAAAAAACAAATTATTGCATGCCATATACTATGCAAGTCATGTGTTAGATTCTGCTCAACTTAACTATGCCACTACTGAAAAAGAGTTGTTAGCCATTGTTTTTGCATTTGATAAATTCCGCTCTTATTTAGTAGGTGCCAAAGTTATTGTATATACTGATCATGCAGCTCTTAGGTATCTTTTTGCTAAATAGGATTCCAAGCCTAGGCTCATCCGCTGGATCTTGCTGTTGCAAGAATTTGATCTGGAGATAAAGGACAAGAAAAGAATGGACAATGTGGTGGCTGATCACCTGTCTAGGATTGAGCAACAAGAGAAGAACCAAGCTACACCTCTTCCCATCAATGAGGAGTTCCCAGACGAACAACTCTTGGCAGTGCACAGCTTGCCATGGTATGCTGATTTAAGAACAATGAAGCTCAATCTTTGAATTAGTGAAACCATATTGCAGAAGAAAGGTGTGTAAGGCATGATACCATGCAGCGGGGCTTGCTTGAGACCATAGAGAGCCTTCTTGAGTCTGCACACATGAGATGGTTATCGTTGATGAACAAAGCCAGAGGGTTAAGCCATGTACACTGTCTCGTATAGGGCTCCTTGAAGGAAAGAATTGTTCACATCCATTTGACAAAGAGGCCAACCACATGAAAGTGCAATGGAGAGCACTATTTTGATCATTTGAGGCTTAATGACAGGACAAAAGGTATCACAATAGTCAACACTGGTCGTTGGTGGAAGCCCTTGGCTACAATACAAGCTTTGTAACTAGAGATGAAGCCATCAAGATTTCTTTTTACTCGAAAGACCCACTTGTTGTTGATAATATTGTAGTAAGAATGAGATAAGACTAAATCCCAAGTACCATTGCTTATAGAGCATTAAATTCCTATGACATAGCTCATCTCTAGTGGGGAAATTTGAGGGCTTGAAAAACACATGTTGGCTCAAGAGCTTAAGGGAAAGCATATTTAGATACAACATGGAGTCTCTTAGGTTTGTGTATGTGATTTTTTGCTCGGGTGGTCGTGGGGTAAGTGTTTAAGGGAGAAATAGAGAAAGGGTGAGCTGAATTACCTGAGGCAAGTCCCTGAGTGTCATGTGGCAAGGTCACTGAGGGGCGGAGAGATCACATGGAGGGGAGTGTGAAGAGGGAGAAAAATGTGAGGAATTATCTAAGAGAGATGGACGTGAGGGAAAGTGAGAAAGAGAAGAGGTAGAAGTGGTCAAGGAAGAGGGGAAAGATTTAGTTTGTTGTTGACTAGGAAGTGGTGGTGTTTGAGCGGGACAATAAAATGAGATTAGCTCATGGGATAATTGAGAGGGAGTGAGAGACGAAGGGGTAGAGACCAAAAGGGAGAATGACTCTTTTGAAAATGGAAAAATACCTTCCAAAAATTGAATATCCCTTGACTGAAAATATTTTTGATTTTGAATATCAAAGCAAATAAAGACACTTTGTGAGGCGGAATATCCAAGAAAGACACAAGAGTTGGACCTAGGTTGGAGTTTGTTGGTAGTATACGATTTCAGCCAGGGAAAGCAAGGCACCCAAAAATTCATAATTTTGAATAATTTGGGGATTTATTAAATAAAATAAAGAAAGGATATTTGGACTTGAGGACTGGTGTTGGGAGTCTATTGATAAGGTAAGCTATTGTTTTGAAAGTCCATTATGTTCAGGAGTGTGTGGAGGAGTGTGTGTGTTATCCCATTAGAAGAGAGAAATGGGTGTAGCCATATGTATTCCCCACCATTATCAGAATAAAATGTTTTAATTTTAGAGTTGAAGGTTTTCTCAACCAATGCTTTAAAAGTGAGAAAAATCAAGGAAACATCATATTTATTTTTAATGGGATAAAGCCAAACATAACGGGATAAATGATCAATGAAAATTACATAATATCGAAATCCATCAAAATAATAACACTAGGGATGGTATTGTTTCTTGACATAATTGGCAGCCACTGGGATTTCAACAGATTTTGCTTCCTTTTGTAAGAGAGCTTCATGGTCAGTGAGCAACTCATAAAGTTCATCATATGAAATGAGGTTCTCTCTGATGCGCAAGGCAGAGAAGATGTTCTTGTAATCGGGACCCAAACTACTTAAATAGTGAAGGATGAGGTCAATTTCATCCAAAGGATGACCAATGAGAGAAAGTTCATCAACAATATCCTTAATAGTGCGAAGATGCTCAGAAATAGATGTGGAACCTTTGGTGAGGTTCGAGAGATGCTCCTTTAAGGTCAAGACACGTGACCTAGAGCGATTAGCAAAAGCACAGCACAGCTGGTCCAAAGCTTCCTGGGCAGTTTTGGCTTGGGAGATGATAACACACTTATCCAGTTCACAAGACACCATAATTGCCAAAAGCAAGAAGTGATCTTGCCGCACCTAAAAAATAGACAGTGGGTTGGTGATGATTTCCCCATTAAGTTCAACAATGGGAGTTGGACATGGGGTGGAGCCTGTGATATGGCCAACGAGACCATGGCCTACGAGCATGGATTTCATTTGTTTTGCCCATGCAACATAATTGTTAGGGGCAAGTTTGATGACAAGATTGGAGACATTTATGGTTACCAAGTCAGGGGTGGTGCTGTTTTGAGTGGAAGGAATGGTGTGGATTGTTGTGAAAATTCCAACGCAAGTGTACGTTGTCATTTGCAAGTAATAAAATGAGATCAATTTATCGTTCCCACGAGGACTAATGTACCAACTACCGAAAGAGGGTTAACCTTAACTTTATCTAATCAATTGATAAGGAGATATTTCAATGAAACAACTAAAAATAGAATGAAAACAATGTAAACTAGAAAAATGATAGATTCAGCAAGAGAGAAACACCTAGGGTTCCTATTTCACCATAATTACTCCCAACTTTCATTCCATATTCCATTAACTCCAATTTATCTTCCTATTTGCTAATCAAGATTCCCTAATTTATTCACTAGCCTCTCCCAAGGTCTAGTGTAAATATCCCTTAATTACTAACCCTGTATATCCCTATAC
>QAOA01003764.1:38048-57975 GCA_003255065.1 Cercis canadensis | reverse complement strand
AATAGAATCTTTATTGGTGAAATTGGTAATTGTTAGCCTTAATCCTCGTGGGAACGATACTCTACTCACTACTATATTACTTGTGTGACCCGGTATACTTGCCGGAAAAAGTCCCATCAAGTTTTTGGCGCCGTTGCCGGGGATTAACGGTATATTAGCAATATTAATAGTAACCAACTAGGTCCTAGTTTGGATTTTTAATTTTCTGTTAGTAAATCTGGTTCAAATAGATTATCTGTTGTTAATTTATTTCTCTCAATTGCTTATCCTACTTTAATTTTGGTGTATACGAGGTACTCTCGATTCCAGCTCATTAGTCTTTGATCCTGAGATTGAGAGAACAGCTAGAAGACTTCGCAAGCAGACCAGAGGAGCAAGACAAGCACATCAGACAGTTATGGCAGAACAAAACCAGAATCCTCCATTGCACAATAATGGCAATGGAGTCGGACAAAACCCTCCACCGCGAACACTCATGGAATATTCTATCCCAACAGCCGCAGGGTGCGGAACGAGTATAACAGGACCACCTGTTCAGGCCAATCATTTTGAACTTAAACCAGCTCTTCTTCAGTTAGTGCAGCATAATCAGTTCAGTGGAAGTGTGCTAGAAGATCCAAATGGGCACATAGCCAACTTTCTGCAGATTTGTGACACGGTGAAGTTGAACGGGGTGAGTGATGATGCAATTCGACTCAGGCTTTTCCCTTTCTCTGTGAGAGATAAGGCCAGAAGCTGGTTGGATTCTCAACCAAGGGGCAGCATCACCACTTGGTCAGATTTGGTGAACAAGTTTCTAGCTCGATATTTCCCTCCTTCCAAATCAGCAAGGTTGAGGACAGAAATTACTTCATTTCGCCAACAAGATGGAGAATCATTGAGTGAAGCTTGGGAGCGGTACAATGATATATTGAGGAGATGCCCACATCACTCGTTCGAATTTTGGATCCAGGTCCAGAGTTTTTACAATGGTATGCTTCCTCACACAAAAGCGAATGTTGATGCAGCAGCAGGAGGGGCTGTAAATTATAAAACTCCGGAGCAAGCCTGGGATTTATTTGAGAAGATGGCTTGTAATGACTACCAGAGTCAAGGAGAGAGATCCATAGTCAAGAGAGGCGTCATGGAAGTCGGGACACTAGATGCACTGTTAGCCCAGAACAAGCTATTGACACAACAGGTGGCTGAGCTGTCTAAGAAATTTGAGACTGTCAATGTGAATGCAGTCAATTACTCTCCACCAGTTTGTGACCTTTGTGCAGGGAGCCATGCAAACGGAGAGTGTCCGGGCAACATGTTTGGACCTCCAGTGCCTCAAGAGCAAGTGAACTACATGGGAAATCCTTCCAGACCTCAGAATAATCCTTATGCTCCCACATATAATCCGGGATGGAGGAATCACCCAAATTTCTCATGGGGTAATCAAGGAAATCAAGGGGGTTCCCACAGACCCAACTACTCATATCAGTTCCCACAGCAGACAACTCAAGGTCATGCTTCACAACCCCAAACCAATGAGAAGAGTCCTTCTTTAGAGAGTGCACTAGAGAAATTGACCATTCAAACCTCAACTTTCATTCAGAAAACTGCAACATTTATGGAGGAAACCAGGAGCGGGTTCAGAAATCAAGATGCATCGATTCGGAAGTTGGAAACTCAAGTGGGGCAGATAGCGAGACAGTTGGCAGATAGACCTCAAGGATCCTTGCCCAGTGATACTATTCCGAATCCTAAGGAGCATATCAAGGCCATAACTACAAGGAGCGGAAAAGTGCTAGAGCCCAGTCCAAGACAAGAAACACCAGAAGAGGAAGATGATACAGTAAATAGGACAAATGGGGACACAGTATCTAGCCGCCCCACTGAGGCAGAAAGTGAAGAAGAGAGGGAGAAATTGACCAGACCTTGTGCTACAATACCTCCAGTCAAGGTGCCTTTTCCTCAAAGGCTCAAGAAACATCAGGATGAAAAGCAATTCAGCAAGTTCTTAGAGGTTTTCAAGAAATTACAGATAAATATACCTTTTGCTGAAGCACTGGAACAAATGCCATCCTATGTGAAATTTATGAAGGATCTTCTGACCAAGAAAAGAAGAATCGGAGATGATGAGACAGTCATGTTGACAGAGGAATGCAACGCTATTCTACAGAGAAAATTGCCTCCAAAGCTCAAAGATCCAGGAAGTTTCTCTATTCCATGCACCATCGGAGACATCACTTTTGGGAAGGCATTATGTGATCTGGGAGCGAGTGTGAGCCTAATGCCTCTATCTATCTTCAAGAGGTTGGGAATTGGTCAAGCAAAACCCACCATGATTACACTACAGCTTGCCGACCGATTTGTCAAACATCCCTACGGTTTAGTAGAGGATGTCTTGGTTAAGGTTGACAAGTTCATCTTTCCGGTGGATTTTGTTGTCCTAGACATGGAGGAGGATGGAGAGATTCCGCTGATCTTGGGACGGCCATTTCTAGCTACTGGGAGAGCATTGATAGATGTAGCAGATGAGACCTTGACCCTGAAAGTTCAAGATGAGAAGGTGATCTTCAATGTGTTTAGTGCGATGCAACATCCTATGGAGAAAGAGGAATGCTTCCGCCTGGATATTCTGGACTCTATCATTGCCAACACATTCAGGGAGAATCTCACCTCTTGTCCTCTTGAAAGAGTTTTGGTGGATGCAGTGACCGAAATAGATTTAGCAAGAGATCCAGCATGCGCAGAACATGTAGCATTATTGGATGCTCTACCATCATATTCGACATCCGCACCACCTAAGCTAGAAGAATTGAAAAGGGAGGTGAATCAAGAGCAATTTCCAAAAGTTGAGCTCAAGCCACTGCCGCTGACCTTGAAGTATGCCTTCCTTGGTGAGAATAATTCCTCTCCCGTTATCATTAATTCTGGCTTGACTAAGCTAGAGGAGGAGAAGCTGTTACGGGTATTGAGGAGGTACAAGAGCGCCATTGGATGGTCAATTGCTGATTTAAAAGGCATCAGTCCATCCTTTTGTATGCACAAGATCCTCATGGAAGAAAACCACAAAGCTGTTGTACAACCCCAAAGGAGACTAAATCCGATCATGAATGAGGTAGTGCGAAAGGAAGTGGTAAAACTCCTAGATGCTGGAGTTATTTACCCTATCTCGGACAGCTCATGGGTCAGCCCAGTTCAGGTAGTGCCCAAGAAAGGAGGAACAACAGTGGTGATGAATGAAAAGAATGAACTCATTCCCACTAGGACAGTAACTGGATGGCGCGTATGCATCGACTACAGAAAGCTGAATGATGCCACGAGGAAGGACCATTTCCCTCTTCCTTTTATAGATCAGATGCTGGAGCGCCTAGCCGGTCATGAGCATTACTGTTTTCTGGACGGGTATTCGGGTTACAACCAAATTGCCATAGCTCCGGAGGATCAGGAAAAGACCGCCTTCACTTGCCCCTATGGAGTGTATGCTTATCGGAGGATGCCATTCGGATTGTGCAATGCCCCGGCCACTTTTCAAAGGTGTATGCTTTCCATATTCTCTGATATGAATGAAAAGTTTATAGAAATATTTATGGATGACTTTTCTGTTTTTGGCTCTTCGTATGATAATTGCTTGCATAATCTGTCATTAGTATTAAAAAGATGCCAAGAAACCAATTTGGTTTTAAATTGGGAAAAGTGCCATTTTATGGTCAGAGAGGGGATTGTTTTAGGGCATAAAATTTCTGCCAAGGGGATAGAGGTCGACAGGGCTAAGGTAGAGGTAATTGAAAAATTGCCCCCTCCTACTACTGTCAAAGGGGTGCGTAGTTTTTTGGGACACGCAGGCTTTTATAGAAGGTTTATTCAGGACTTTTCTAAAATTGCTAAACCCCTATGTAACCTGCTTGTGAAAGATGAAACTTTTGATTTCAATAAGGAATGCCTGTTAGCTTTTAATACATTGAAACAAAAGTTGATTACTGCACCTGTGGTGATCCCACCTGATTGGGATTTACCTTTTGAACTTATGTGTGATGCTAGTGACATAGCTGTAGGTGCTGTCTTGGGGCAGAGAAAAAACAAATTATTGCATGCTATATACTATGCAAGTCATGTGTTAGATTCTGCTCAACTTAACTATGCCACTACTGAAAAAGAGTTGTTAGCCATTGTTTTTGCATTTGATAAATTTCGCTCTTATTTAGTAGGTGTCAAGGTTATTGTATATACTGATCATGCAGCTCTTAGATATCTCTTTGCTAAACAGGATTCCAAGCCTAGGCTCATCCGCTGGATCTTGCTGTTGCAAGAATTTGATCTGGAGATAAAGGACAAGAAAGGAATGGATAATGTGGTGGCTGATCACCTGTCTCGGATTGAGCAACAAGAGAAGAACCAAGCTACACCTCTTCCCATCAATGAGGAGTTCCCTGATGAACAACTCTTGGCAGTGCACAGTTTGCCATGGTATGCGGATTTTGCAAACTTTAAAGCTGCTAAGGTTCTACCTGTAGATCTAAACTCTCAACAATTGAAGAGATTCCTTCATGAGGCTAAGTTCTATGTCTGGGACGAGCCTTATTTGCTGCGAAAATGTGTTGACGGCCTCTTGAGGAGATGTGTCTCACAAGAAGAGGTGAAGGATATTTTGTGGCATTGCCATGCTTCAAACTACGGTGGCCATTTCAGTGGAGATCGGACAGCTGCCAAGGTTCTCCAATCAGGGTTCTACTGGCCAACAATCTTCAAAGACGCCTATGACTATGTGAAGACGTGTGACCGCTGCCAAGACTTGCATTTGATAGCAAGCATCTCGCTTTTTCTATTAATGTCTTGTTCATGCGTTCAACAACTCCATTTTGTTGTGGAGTATGAACCATTGTGTGGTGGCTTGCAATGCCCTTAGCTTTACAATAATCTTTAAACTTGGACTTATAAAATTCGAGGCCATTGTCAGTTCTGAGCCCCTTGACATGCTTTCCTATTTACTTTTCTAGCAATGTTTTCCATTGTTTAAAGGTCTCAAACACATCATTCTTGTGTTTTAAGAAGTAAACCCAGACCTTTCTAGAGAAGTCATCAATAAAGGTAAGCATATAACGTGCACCAATACCTTTAGAAGGAATTTGAGAAGGCCCCTAAAGGTTATAATGGATGTAATCAAGAATGCCTTTGGTTCGATGAATAACAGTGCTAAAACTAAGTTACTTTTGCTTCCAAAAAATACAATGTTCACAAAATTCCATGGTACTAGTATGCTAGCCACACAAGAGTCCTCTTTTACTTAGTGCGGTCATTCCTTGATCACTCATATGG
This sequence comes from Cercis canadensis, assembly GCA_003255065.1. Taxonomy (NCBI): domain Eukaryota; kingdom Viridiplantae; phylum Streptophyta; class Magnoliopsida; order Fabales; family Fabaceae; genus Cercis; species Cercis canadensis. The sequence goes on along the minus strand of QAOA01003764.1, from coordinate 52,686 downwards.
CCTAATCTCATGTGCCATGATTTTGTGATATCAGAATTAAACATGGTTGTGGAAACAACAATAGAGCTGGTGATTGTAGAACCTTGTAAGAAATAAAAGGTGTTAAATTTGGTACCTTTCATGAGTAGTAAAACACCTTTGCTAACCTTGAAAACTCAACCTTTAGCAGAAAGCTTGCACCCATTCTTTTCAAGGGTGTCGAGAGAAATAAGATTTTTCTTTAGATCTAGAATATGACGGACATTAGATAAAGTTTTGAAAACGTCATCATGCATCTTGATCTTGATGGTGCCAATTCCAACAACTTTACATGCATGGTCATTCCCCATCAATAAAACAATATTGGTGATAGCATATGTGGAGAACCACTCCCTATTGGAAGTCATATGATATGAAGTTGTAGTGTCAAGAATCCAACCTTCTGTGAATCTTTCTCAACCAGCAGTGGCACAAAGTAAATTGCCAGTATCATTTTCTACTACATCAGTTTGGGTAGGTTGAGTAGTGTTCCTTTTTTCTTTATTTTTCAACTTGAAACAATCAGCAATAACATGTCCCCTTTTCTTGCAATAATTATAGAATTTATGACGGGATTTTGATCTTCCCTTACTTTTGCTTATGTTGCTTGAAGAACTTTTTTCTATTGATCTTCCTCTTTCCACGAACAAACCAACGTTTTGATCTGAACCGCTGGTTGATGTAAGCCCTTTGTCAATTTTCTCCTTGCTGAGTAAATTTGTTTTGACATCATCAATTGAAATGGAATCTCTTCCATAAATCATTGTGTCTCTAAAATGTCTATATGACATAGGTAGAGAACACAAAAACATCAAGGCTTGGTCTTCATCCTCGATCTTTACATCAACCCGTTCCACGTAAGTAATTATGGAACTGAACTCCGCAATATGTGATGAGATGGATGAGCCTTCTTGCATACGGAGAAGATAAAGACACTACTTGAGGCTAAGTCGGTTAGTCAAAGATTTTGTCATACAGCGACTTTCCAACTTGACCCAAAGAGAGGCAACAATTTTCTCTGAAATAACTTCTCTTAGGACTTCATCTGTTAAACACAATTGGATTGTGGTACGGGCTTTTTCATCTGACTCTTTCCATCTGTCATCTAGCACGTCTGATGGTCTCTCCTCGATTGCCTTGTGAACTTCTTGTTGTGTAAGAACGGCAATCATACAAACTTGCCATATGGCAAAGCTTTTACTACCGTCAAATTTCTCAATATCAAACTTTGTCGACATGGTAACTGTGAACAGTACTGTGTAGGTGAATAGTACTGAATGGATGAATAATACTCACATGAATATACGGTATAAGCTCTGATACTAGTATGTTATGACAAAGTACGCAATGAACAAATAAATGAATAGTGATAAAGATAAATTGAACACACAATATTTATGTGGTTCGACAATTTGCCTACATCCACGAAAGATGATAAGAGGTGTAATTCACTATAGGAGGATGAAGATACAAAATGAGTAAAACTCTCAAAACTCAATAATCCAATTACACCCAAAAGCCTCACAATATAAAAAAAACATTCAAAAGAAAACTCATAAGTATCTTGCACTTACAAATAAAGGTGTCAAAATGGGTTGGGTCCGTTGGGTTGGCCCGCCCCACCATGCAAAAGGGTTGGATTGGGTTAAGGTTTTCTTGGCCCGTTTAGAAGCGGGTTTCTGAGCCCGCCCCGTTTGAGTTGCGAGTTGGTGGCAGTAAGTGTGTCTGTTATAATTGAAAATCTGAAAACATAAGTTGATATGATGTATGCTTTCATGTATCATCAATTCTTCTTCCTCTTTATTTTTCTTGTAGTTACTAATATGTAGCACACTCTACTTTAGAAATTAATCTATTTCATTTATTATTATTATTTAGATTATAGTCAAATCATTAGCCCTTGACCACTTGTTTTTGTCAAATTCAGGTTTTATTAAGTACGTGGATGTGAATAGTTTTAGTTTTAAAAGATGACATCATTTCCATGACGCAGCTGATGAATCGGTAGCAATGACGTACATGATTCTCACAATTGTCCATCATCTAATATGTCAAATTTGAAACAAGACAAGAACAAAGAGAAACTAATTTTTAATACATGTCAAACTAGATTTGAAACTTGTTTATGGTCAAATCATTAGCCCTTGACCACTTGTTTTTGTCAAATTCAGGTTTTATTAAGTACATGGATTTGAATAGTTTTAGTTTTAGAAGATGACATCATTTCCATTACGCAGCTGATGCAATGACGTACATGATTCTCACAATTGTCCATCATCTAATATGTCATGGGATCATCTTCAACATCCTTTATCTTTGTTTTGTAATGTCGGCTAACAAGCCTAACATAGCAAAACTTCTCTTCCAGACTTAACAACAGAGCATGGAGCCGCAAAACTCGACTTACGAATGCTGTGTTGAAATCTAATATCATAGTCTAAGTATCTTAATTTAATTTGCCAAATATAAAAATATTTCTAAAAATATTACATTCTTACGTTTGATACACATTCTAAGGTATCAATCAATTTTTGGAAATAAGTTTCAGATTCAGACTACTTTTTCCCTCACTTTTTTATTCGGGTGAAACATTCCTACTTCATAAATAAAGTTTTTCTTTCATCTTACTTTTTTATATAAGAGGACCAAATTACCCCCTCTTGTGCCGATATGCCACCGCCTGCCACCGGTTACTTGCCAACCGGAGTCATCACCCACTTTCAATTTTAAGCAACCATGTATTGTAATATTCTAAGAAAAGAATTTTCCCATGAAATACCATTTCCAAAAAGAAGATTTAATTCATAAACCAAACACTATCTAAGACATTTAATAATGAACAGATAGAGACAGCAGATACTGAGGATCTGACCCTAACAAGCTTTTACCGACTAACGTCTCTGTACACAGCAGATACTAAGAATCTGACCCTAACAAGCTTTTACTGACTAACGTCTCTGTACACGGAGAATCCAAAAAATTCCCACCCAAATACTTGCCACGTGATTAGAGACTTTTGTGTTTATAGTAGCACCAGCACACCCTTTTTCAATCAAGAATTCATTTCAAACTCGGCCTGGTGGTTTATAAAGAAGGGGCTTCACACTGCAGGAGAAACCAAGCATAACAAAAAGCACAGCAAAAGAGAGGAAAAAAAAATGGCTCACGAAAAGCATAACGCTCACGTTGTAGTTTTGCCATACCCAGCCCAAGGCCACATTAACCCTCTTCTCCAATTTGCCAAAAGATTAGCCTCAAAGGGTGTTAAGGCCACAATAGCCACCACCAATTACACTGTCAAATCCATTACTGCACCAAACGTAGGAGTGGAAGCTATCTCTGATGGGTTTGACGAGGGTGGGTTTGCCCAAGCCAGAAATGTGACCTTGTTTCTCAACGCATTCAGAACCAATGGCTCAGAAACTGTGTCTCAGCTTATTGACAAGTTCCAGCACTCTGGCTCCCCTGTTACTTGCATTGTCTATGATTCATTTCTGCCATGGGCTCTTGATGTGGCCAAGAAACATGGCATCTATGGAGCTGCCTTCTTCACGAANCTCAGAAACTGTGTCTCAGCTTATCGACAAGTTCCAGCACTCTGGCTCCCCTGTTACTTGCATTGTCTATGATTCATTTCTGCCATGGGCTATTGATGTGGCCAAGAAACATGGCATCTATGGAGCTGCCTTCTTCACGAATTCAGCTGCTGAATGCAGCATGTTCTGTCGTATAAGCCATGGCATGCTCGAGCTGCCTGTGAAGAAGGAAGACCTTCCCCTGTTCGTTCCTGGCCTTCCTCCATTGAATTGCCAAGACTTGCCAAGTTTCATTAGGTTGCCAGAGAGTTACCCTGCTTATTTGGCAGTGAAATTGAGCCAATTCTCTAACGTGGACAAGGCTGATTGGATTTTCGTGAACACCTTTGAAGCATTAGAAAGTGAGGTAAAAATTCAGTCTTTATCGGTATTTATATCTCATTCTCTAAAATTGGCGAGACCCTTTCTCTGTTTTGTTTTCTTTTTGCATTTTCTAGCTTGTTATGGCATTGCTGATGATCTTTTTTGTGTTTTGAAAGGAGGTAAAAAGCATGTTTCAGCTCATGCCGGCGAAACTGATAGGTCCAATGGTGCCTTCTACTTACTTGGATGGGAGGATTGGAGATGACAAAGGCTATGGAGCAAGTCTATGGAGGCCACTAGGTGAAGAATGCATGGAATGGCTAAAAGAAAAGTCACCCAAATCAGTGGTGTATGTCTCCTTTGGAAGCATGGTTTCCTTGACCGAAGAAGGAATGGAAGAGATGGCTTGGGGCTTGAAGGAGAGTGGCATGACTTTCTTGTGGGTATTAAGAGAATCTGAGCATTGTAAACTGCCCAAAGGGTACAGAGAAGCAATAAAAGAAAAGGGTCTAATTGTTACATGGTGCAACCAACTAGAACTGCTGGCACACCAAGCCATTGGCTGCTTTGTGACTCATTGCGGGTGGAATTCCACCCTTGAAGGGTTGAGCCTTGGCGTGCCAATGGTGGGTGTGCCGCAATGGGCTGATCAATTTACTGATGCTAAGTTTGTGGAGGATGTTTGGGAGGTGGGTGTGAGGCCCAAGGAGGATGAGCAAGGAGTTGTGAGGAAACAAGAACTTGTCAAGTGTTTGAAGGAAGTAATGGAGGGGAAAAGAAACCAAGAGATCAGAAGGAATGCTAATGAATGGAAAGTGATGGCTAGGGAAGCAATAAATCAAGGTGGTAGCTCTGATAAGAATATCAATGACTTCGTGAATCGTCTGAAGAATGCAGATAAGAATGGAAAGGTGAATGGCTGCTCAAATTGTCATTCTTATTATTGAAAAGTACAGATTTGTTACGCTGAGTTGTGAGTTTACTGTGGACTAGAGAAAAAGGGTAGCCACCAGTGTTGGTTTGCAATTGCTAGTGTTGGTTTAACTAATTTCTTTTGGCTGGCTGTGTATGTATGAATAATTTATTTGTTTGCGTAACTTTGACACAGGCAAGTTTAATTCTCAAATTATTATGAAACTGTCACGCTTTCACCTAATTAACATTTTCTTGTTCATTATATTCTTATGACCCATGAAATAAGAACAATTATGCTATTGCAATTAAGACGAACATGCTTTTATAATATGAAATGTAACACAATTCAATTTGTGAAGCGGCAGCCCGTACGATATATAAAAGAATATGAAAAGGGGTGAAAGGTGACATGAGTAACGTTATATTTTAGTCCCTCACATTGTGAGTTAATTTGGTCCCTCACAAAAAAAAATATTTCATAACGCTGATGAGTAACATTAAAGATGACATGATATAGTTTAAATCATGTGTAATAATCAATTAGCATAGAATAAGGAGCTCCAATCACTGATGATGATGCCAATTGAACTGAACGCATCAACTAGACACTTGTTGATGTTGTCAGATACAATAGTGGGCACTGCTTTTGCTAAATAACAAACTAGACCCATGAATTGTAGTCTCAGTTTCAAGGATTGTTGTTTGTGAAGCTGAAACGAGTTCATAAATTAAGTGGAAGAAGAAGAAATGCACAACAGAGAAGGAGCCCAACAAGAATCAGTTCAGACTTCAAACACCTAATCCTTGATGACAGTTTACGTACTATGTACATGCATACTCAGTAACTCCCTTATACATTAAAAAAAAAATGGTCATATACTCAATTAGAAACTGATGTATTTGATTGAATATTCACCCATACTATTGGAATATGCATCCTCTGCTACCACAGTGGTTATCCAAGAACGCTCCATCACTGTTACATTATATTGATCAACCTAACATAACTATCTTTCAACCTGTACATTGTAGAACTTGTATGAATCTTCTGCAACTTTAGGTTGATGCAGATGAATGTAATAGAGAGAGATGAACAAGTAAAAGGAAAGAAAAGCGGAAGAGAAAGGAACTCTGAGTATTTGGATCTGAGTTCTCAAATGAGAAAATCTGAGTTGTGATTAATTGAATTGAGAATCAATACATTACACGTATATATAAGACTAATGTACTCAGCCTTTGCAAAGCTTTTTGCATAATTGAATTGACAGCTAATCAACAGCTATTCAACTAAGTAATCTAACAGCTTTGACTGCTGACTCAGCAATGCCAACTCATATTATCCTGGATCATGAGCATCACTTGTTTACTTAACATTCCCCCTCAAAGTCAGAGTTCTAGGAAGGGCAGTGAGTTTGGCTGGATTAACCAGAAAGGTCTTAGTAGAGAGTGGTTTAGTGAGTATATCAGCAAGTTGAGCATAGGATGGCACATGACAAAGAGTAAGAGACTTGCTGAGCAGCTTCTCCCTCACAAAGTGGCAATCAATCTCAATATGCTTGGTACAAGCATGAAGAACAGGATTCGCTGCAAGAAACATGGCACTGAAGTTATCACACAGTAGCAATGGAGGAGCAGGCAGAGTGAAAGGCAACTCCTTGAGCAAAGACTGCAACCAAAGAAGCTCAAATGTGGCATTGGCCAAGGATCTATATTTTGCTTCAGTACTTGATTTGGCCATAACTTTCTGCTTGCTTGAAGACCAGGAAATGAGACTAGAGCCAAGGAAGATGGCATGACCACTAGTGCTGTGTTTGTCATCAGGACGGCTAGCCCAATCCGAGTCAAAATATGCCAATAAAGGGAGAGAACCAGACTTAGCAAGGGTGAGACTATAAGACAAGGTGCCTTTAAGATATTTAAGCACACGTTTAGCAGCTTGGAAATGGACATCTGTTGGAGCACTCATAAACTGACACAACTTGTTTACTGAAAAAGCAATATCAGGCCTGGTCGCAGTATAGTATTGCAAAGCACCTACCATATTATGATAGAGTAGTGGATCCGACAGCAATTGACCATCAGAGATAGAGAGAACATGGGAACTAATCATTGGAGTAGGAGCTGGTTTAGCATTGTCCAGACCAACCTTATGAAGCATATAAGTAATATATTTAGATTGAGATAAATGAAGGCGCTGAGTTGTCCGAGTAGTCTCAATGCCCAAAAAGTAATGAAGGGATCCCAAGTCTTCAAGTGAAAAAGCAAAATTGAGAGTAGTGTTAGGCTGTTTGATGAGTGGCAAACTAGATCTAGTGAGAATAATGTTATCAACATAGAGAAGGAGATGTATCACTGTTGCAGTATAGTGAAAGACAAACAAAGAGTTATCTAAAACAGTGCAAAGAAATCCCCATTGAAGCAATGTCAGTTTCAACTTGTTGAACCAAGCTCTAGGAGCTTGTTTTAAGCCATACAAGGCTTTTCTTAACTTGCACATATGATGAAGGTATGTTGGATCCTCAAAACCCTGGGGTTGCTTCATATATACCTCTTCATGAAGATCACCATTTAGGAAAGCATTGTTGACATCTAATTGCTGAATAGGCCACCCTTTAGGCAAAGCAATGGTAAGCACAGTTCTAATGGTGGCTGGTTTGACTACAGGGAGTATCAAAATAATCAATACCATAGGTTTGAGTTAAACCTTAACCAACCAAGCGAGCTTTATGCCTCTCAACTGAGCCATTAGAATGGTATTTGACTTTATACACCCAGTGGCAGCAAACTATGTTTTTACTAGGAGGACACTGGGTAAGATCCCAAGTCTTGTTCCTTTGCAATGCACGAAATTTTGCAGTCATGGCATCAATCCACTGTGAAGATTTGCTGGCCTGATGGTAGGTGGATGGTTCTGCAGAGACCAATGAATATGCAGTAGTATATACCTTTGGTTTAAAAATGCCATTTTGGCTTCTAGTGACAATTCCATTGAGAATAGGAGGGGATGGATCAGGAGAATTTTGTAATGTAAGGGAAGAAGGTGCAAAACTCACAATTGGTGAAGGTGATGAGTTTGAGTGAGAGGTGTCATGTATAACAGAAGCTGTAGCAAGGATTTGTGCATTAAATGACATGATACTGCTAGGGGTTAGTGGTATGCTGGAAGGAATAGGAGTAGTGATAGGAATGAGATAGTCTTGAGGAAGGGAGAGGCTGCTTAAAGAGTGAGACTGAAAGGGAAAACAAGATTCAGCAAACACTACATGTCTGGATATGTATATTCATTTGGAATCCATGGCTAAACACATAAAACCTTTGTGCTTAGTGCTATAACCCAAAAAACAACAAGTAGCAGATCTACTTTACAGTTTATGAGACCTATAGGGTCTTAAGTAAGAAAAACATAAGCAACCAAATGTTTTTACTTTAGTCAAGTCAAAAAAATTTTGATATAGCAATTTATAAGGAGATTTATGAAATAAGACAGCAGTAGGCAACTTGTTGATAAGATGAACAGTTGTCTGAAATGCATAAGGCCAATATTTATTTGGTATACCAGAAGTTGTGAGAAGAGACAAACCAGTTTCAACAACATGTCTATTCTTGTGTTCAACTATGCCATTATGTTCTGGAGTATATGGACAAGAAAAATGATGTTCCATACCCAGATTCTTGATTAACTTATCAAAGGCAACAAACTCTCCTCTAAAATTTGACTAAACCACTTTAAGTTTATTGTCAAACTGCCTTTCTACCATAGACTGAAATCTCTTAAACATTTCTAAGGTTTCATCTTTGGATTGCAACAATTAAAGCCAAGAAAATCTACTATAATCATCAATTAGCAAAAGAAAGTAACAAGCTCCATTTACAGCAGAACAGGAAGGAGAACCCCATACATCAGCATGTATCAAATCAAATAGTTTTATCGCTATAGTTGTGGACTTTACAAATGGAAATTTGTGACTTTTTTCCAATTGACAAGAGCTGCATACAGGTGTTTTATTGAATGGAAAACGAGATAAGTGGCATTGAGTCATAACCCTATTAACTACATCCACTATAGGGTGACCTAATGATACTTGTCTTTTAGAACTATACAATCCATGCTTTAATACTGAATTTTTACCTGCATTGCAAGCAAATTCTCTATAAACATGGTGTTTAATCCATAAATTGGTTTTGACAGGTACCAAGATGGGTAATTTGGAAATGAGAAGAATTTGGCAGCAATTCATGGAGAAAATGGCAATGACAGCAGCATTCTACCAAGTTTTCTGCTAGACACGGGCAGTAACACGGCCGTGTGCACCCCGTGTCTACCATCCAGAGGCCACTGCTCAAGCTCAAGGACAAACACGGCCTCAGACAGGAACAGACACGGCCGTGTCCAAGGCCGTGTTGATCAAGCAGAATGTCCAAGAAAACAAAGGCCCAGTCTAAGGGCAAACACGGTCAAGAAAAGAGGAGAACACGGCCGTGTGAGGGGCCGTGTTGAACAGGCAGAGGCTACAAAGTCAAGACACGCCCAGGCCAAAGAAGAGCACGGGCCATGTCTGAGAGACACGACCGTGATCAGAAAGGAACACGGGCGTGTCAGAGCCCGTGTTCGATGACCAGAACTTGCAACTTAAGTGACACGCCCAGGACCAGAAAAGGAACACGGCCGTGTCAGGGCCGTGTTCGAGCTATTTCTGGCCAAATGACCTAATCCTGCACAAGTATAAAAAGGGAAATCTGATGCATGGCAAAGGGGGCCGTACTTGGGAAGAAAAAGAGCAGAAGAACTAGAGAGCAAGGGGCAGCAATCGGAACTGGATCGTCACAGAGTTTCTTCTTCTTCTTTTCTTTTCATCTCATGTTGAATACTGATTTATTTTTATTGAATTCAAGTATGAGTAGCTAAATTCTTATTGTTAGGGGTTTGATGTAATTCATTTGTAATGAAGTTTCAATATTGAATAAACTTGTTTTAGTACAACTTCTTTTGTTGAATAGAATTTACTGTTCTTAATGCCTTTAAATGCTTAGCTACCATTTGAATGGTTAAGAGATTCGGTTCAACACTAGGAATAGTAAGATCCGGATGTGCTCTATAAATTCTGTCCTAAATTGAGTTAATCTAGGGATAGATAACTTCGTTTAGGTGGTATTAGATTAATTTCCTAGAACCAAATCCCCTAAATTAATTGGTTGTAACAAGGAATTGGGCAAGTAATTAGTATAGGGAGGATTGTATCACCAAGGAATTGGGTTCAATCACTTTAAGGAAATGAACCAACAACAAAGGAATTGTAACTGAAATAAGTAGTCCAGTATTGATTCTGAGATTACCTTGTCTATGAGGAAATCGAATTGCAAGTGAATGAAATCAACCCCTAACCTTTCTCATTCTTATTACAAATCTCACATTTAGATTGTCTCTTAAAGATTGTTACTATATTGTTGGAATTTTGTACTTAGTGTTATTTAGTCAATTGCAGCAGCTCATTCCAGGGCTGCCTTCAATCCAAATCAATTATCCTTCCAAATAGAATCTTTATTGGTGAAATTGGTAATTGCTAGCCTTAATCCTCGTGGGAACGATACTCTATTCATTACTATATTACTTGTGTGACCCGGTATACTTGCCGGAAAAAGTCCCATCACCTAACCTATTATGCCACAGTTGTAAAACAGAAGCAGATTTATTTGAATTCAAACTAAAAATTTGAAAAGCCTTAGCAGAGTTGGAGGAATGACTACTGTTAGAAGCAAGAGTAGTCATGACCTTGTACATCCCCTGATCAAGTATTCCTTGGACCAATATCTCCTTGCTTATCTAATCCTTCACAAGAAAGCAAGAGGGATGAAATTCGACATAAGCAGCATTATCTTGACATAACTTTTGCACACTAACCAAATTTGCAGTAATTTTAGGAATAGGTAACACCTGTTTTAGCAGTAAGGACCTCTTATTTGTTGGAATAGATGCAACACCTATGTTAAGTACTGGTAAAGTCTTACCATTGCCTATAGTAACTCTATCTTCTCTAGCAAATGGATTATGTAATGCCAAATTGCCCAAATCAGTTGTCACATGGTGTGTGGCTCCTGTATCAAGAAACCATGGAGTATCCTCTATAGATCCTGAAGTAGAAATGAATGCTTTCGGATCCTTAGTTTGTGAACCATTGCTAGCAGTTGTCATAGGTTGAAATTGATTATCAAACCTATACCAACAATCAGATGCCATATGACATTGAGGCTTATTGCCTGTATGTTTCTAGGTTTTCTTTTTATGAACTGATTTCCTTGATTGGAGGAGGATCTTGATGGTGTACTACCATTTCCAGTATGAGGACCATGATTTCCAGGATAATTGAACTTCTTCTTGCCTGCTGATTGATTAAACAGTGCAACATTTGCCTGTATCACCACCTGTTCATCCACATATTTTTTTCTTCCAATCTACCTTCAAACGTAAGCAAGTGGCTCTACAATGTCTCAAGAGAAATTGACTCAAAGCCAAGAGAAGCAACCACTAGATTATGCTCAGGTTCTAAGCCACTTAGAATTGCCATAGCCTGATCATCTTGAGTGACATTCTCACCAACAGCTTGAAGATTATCACAGATACTTCAAATTTTTTGAATGAACTCCCAAACTACAAGATTACCTTTTCTGGTTTTTTGTAATTAGAGTTTGAATTCCATGATTCTTACTCGTGAGGAGCATGCAAGACTATCTGCAAGAGATTTTCATATCTCATATGAAGAATTGTAGGACAAGATCTGAGCCATGATTTGCTCAGTCAAGGAAGAATATATTCAACTCGTGACTAATCGATTCTTCCTGTTCCAGAGAATATATTCAAGATTCAGTGTTAATCCTCCTGTAGCAGAAGATGAATCTGTAACAAATTTTTCTTGACAGATTCGAGAGTCGTCAAGCACTTCTTCATATCCATTAGCAATCACTATATTGAGAACTTAATTTCGCCAGATTAGATAATTAGTGCAATCAAGCTTGACCATCAACGTCTAGCCAAACATTGGTAGTGATGGATTGCCAGGTTCACGTAACGATGATCCACCGGTTGAGATGTGATCTGCCATTAGAGAAGCTCTGATACCATGTAGAACTTGTATGAATCTTCTGCAACTTTAGGTTGATGCAGATGAATGTAACAGAAAGAGATGAACAAGTAAAAGGAAAAAAAAAAAAAGCTAGTAAGGAAAGCGGAAGAGAAAGGAACTCTGAGTATTTGGATCTGAGTTCTCAAATGAGATCAGAAAATCTGCATTGTGATTAATTGAATTGAGAATCAATACATTACACGTATATATAAGACTGATCTACTCAGCCTTTGCAAAGCTTTTTGCATAACTGAATTGACAGCTAATCAACAGCTATTCAATTAACTAATCTAACAGCTTTAACTGCTGACTCAACGTAACTAACTTGACTGATGACTCAGCAATGCCAGCCCATGCTATCCTGGATCATAAGCATCATTTGTATACTTAACATTCCCCCTTAAACTCAGAGTTCTAGGAAGGACAATGAGTTTGGCTGGATTAACCAGAAAGGTCTTAGTAGAGATTGGTTTAATGAGTATATCAACAAGTTGAGCATAGGATGGCACATGACAAAGAGTAAGAGACTTGTTGAGCAACTTCTCCTTTCAGCTGTTGCGAATATACAACCAACAACTACTTTCCTTCCTCTTTACAGGAATTGAGATCATCAAATGACACAAGCAATAATCGTTCAGGAGTTTCCACTCTTATCACCTACCACATAATGATTGCTAGTGATGCTCAAGCCTGACGACTGAAGCTGCTTTCTCTTCTTGACAAGAAGTAATGCAGTTTTCCTATCATCTCTAGCTTCCTCACAATCAGGCTGCACATAACAGTACACTTTGTCAATTATCAATATGAGAGTTGACTTGATTGAAAATTACTTAGAGTTGATTTGGGATTTTGAATATTTTTATAAAGTTGTACCAAAAGAAAAAAATTATAATGTCGAAGGAGAAAAGTGCAAGGGTAATGTGCTATCAGGTTGAAATATTATATCATGATAATGATATTTTTAATTATATGTAAAATCTTCACTTTTTTATGCTTTGATTATATAGGTCTGCAAGTCATTTTAAGTAAACTCTTGCTTTTGACAATGTTGGATCAAACATAACAGATCAAGTTTTGAAGGACTCACTTAAGAGATTACAAAATGAACTAGCATTCCTCCAGATGTGACTAATTGCAGTTTATTATCAAAGTCTAATGACATACCATCTTAAGCTTTATAAAATGTAAATAAATAATGTGTAATCTTACGCGCCATTAGTCTAGACTGCCATTACTTTTATTGAACCTACCTACAAACACAATTCAGCAAGAATTTTATATTCTCATACGAACCACAGAGACAATACACCCACAAAATTTGATGAAGTGAACATTTCAAGCTTCTAAACTAAGTAAATGAGCTTTGTCTATGCCAGTTACGTTAGTCACTAATATTCTTCCAAAAGAATAGCACATGCAGATAGAGCACACCTAGTTCAGATGATACCTTATAAGGTTGATGACCAAGGATCGAATCCCAATTATCCAACATCACTCTAAATGATCTTCCCGAATAGGCCTTTTATTTGGTAGGTAACATTGATGAAGCTACTGCAAAGGCTACAAACTCAGAAATGGAGAGCAAATTAAAGAAATGATTTTAAATCTTTGTATACTGACCCCAAAACAAATTGTTTGGGATTTGGAAGTGAAGTATATTATTTTATCTACAAATAGTGGACAAATTGGTGTATTATCAAATCAATTTCCTATTGCCACCGTTGTAGATATAGGTATATTGAGAATACGCCTTAACGACCAATGGTTAACGATGGCTTTGATGGGTGGTTTTGCTAGAATAAGCAATAATGAGATCACTGTTTAAGTAAATGATACGGAGAAGGGTAGTGACATTGATCCACAAGAAGCTCAGCAAACTCTTGAAATAGCATAAGCTAAGCACTAAAAATTTTAGCTTCCTCTATCTAATGACAAAAAAGAAAAAAGAGTCTCATTCTTGTCTCATCCCTGCACTTTTCCTAGCTATTCTAAGATGCCATTGTCGAAGACGAACTAGAGTCATATACATCAACACTGTTAGCACTACAATTAATTCTGCAGTCATTATTTTTTACTTGCTTGATATCAATTATCAGGAATTAATTGAAGTTATATGTCCAGTATATAAGATTATCAGTGGCTAAAGATATAGATTTCATTGACTAATCACCTATATATGAATATTATCACTTATTCACTTACCAAATAGAATTGCAAGAAGATTTCAAATTCCATCTAAAGCTCTCAAGTTTCCTTCAAAGGCCTCCAATATTACACGAAATATTGGAAGCCTTTGAGGGAACTTGGAAACTTCACCCATTCATATATGACAATGCATTTTATTTTTTATCTCACTAACTTACGATTAGAAGGCACGTTTCTTGGCCTTATATAGAGATCATTAGCCTTTGCCTCTTTTTCCAGATTCGGTTCTCTATTCTCCTGAATAGGACTTTGTTATTTGTCTTTGTCATGAAGGAAATTAATCACTCTAGAATATAACCTAGTAGTAGACTTTATGTATCATACCAATTGATTAACAACTAGATGAGTTTTTGAAACTTTATTTTAGATTAAGAGCAAGGATATGTTTCTTATAGAAAAAATACAATATTTCTACCCTTATTTTCCGAAATTGAAGGTTGTGTAAACAATTTAGCCAAGTGTCATGGCTGAGCATGCTATTGG
>QAOA01003764.1:15857-37598 GCA_003255065.1 Cercis canadensis | reverse complement strand
TGAGCACATAACACGAATCTTAATCTTTTTCTAACTGGATATTACAAAGAATGTAAATGATATATAACATTTAATTATAAAGCGTGATGTGTGTAATCTAATAATTTGTTGTCGAAATATTAACTTGTATACAAACACATATATGATAGAGAATAGCTTACATATGCGCTTTAACTTGGCTTTGAGTTGGGGCATGTGGTTGCTGTTGGTGACGCGGAAGTAGTAATCGGTGAAGTCGGATTGGTAAATACAGTTTGTGGGAGTGGCGGTGCCAATGGCAAGTATTGTGGCTGGGCCACGAGCTCTTTGTGCCTCTCGTATTTCTTCCAAATATGCCATCTTTAGTTTTTCTTGTGCTCGGTACTCTCAGATAATGATATCTCTAAATGGCAAACAGAAAAGAAGCAAGAAATATTTGAGAGAAAATGTGTGAGTGATAGGTTGGTTTTCACCTCACTATTTATAGAGACAAATCCATTCATAAAAGGCCGGGGTAGCTCGCCAACACGTGCTTGATAGAGTAGTTGGTTACTTTTATTTTCTTCATCACTTCACATCAATTCTTAATACAATTTGTAACTGCTATTGGGAGTCAATTTGATTTTGGACTCCCTCACGGAACCTAACATACTAGTAGACTTACAGAAATAGCCTCAGTTTATTTTCATCTATTTAAAAAAGATTCTCAAAGTAAATTAAAAAATTAACAATGAAGAAAAAAATGTTAATTGAGATGAATAATAATAATAATAATAATAATAATATAACAATACTGGTAGAAGAGGGTATGAATTTTTGCCCCTTTTTCAGTGTAAAAAAAGAAATTGTAGAGTTAATTGTAAAAAAAGTAAAAGCGAAGATTGTTTGAACTTTGACGGTCCAAAGTCAAGAAATGCTCCTGCAGGCCTGCTTCATCATCAATTTAACTCTCCCAATTGGAAGGCTGTTTAGATAGTCTCATAGTTCACCTCATCAATTTAACTGTTATTAAATAAAGAGCAGAGTCTAGTTGGTGGCTTGGTCTTCAATGACAGACTATCGGCATTCGAAGGTGGATGGCCCGGTCCGCCATGAACAGAACAGAACCGTCATATTTGACCCGGACTTTCTCACACTGTCAGTGTCAGCGCTGCTCCAGTCATCAAGTTTTACTCTTTGGGTTGAATAAAAGAAAAAAATATATATGACAACTTTGTACTAAAGTTTTGACTCTTAAACACTGGGCTTCTGCTGAAATTTCATTTTTGATATCATAAGAATTGACCACGCCCATGAAAAACAAAAGAAACATAATAAAATATGGACAATGTGAAATAATAATAATATTAAATCTCACAAAATAAACTATATTTGATACATGCCGTATTTTGGACTTTGCTATTTCTCCTAACATATCTTAATTCTCAAATTATTATGAAACTATCACGCTTTCACCTAATTAACACTTTCTTGTTCATTATATTCTTATGACCCATAAAATAAGAACAATTATGCTATTGCAACTAAGACGAACATGCTTTTATAATATGAAATGTAACACAATTTAAATTGTGAAGCAGCAGCCCGTACAATACATAAAAGAATATGAAAAGGGGTGAAAGATGACATGAGTAACGTTATATTTTAGTCCCTCACAAAAAAAATATTTCATAACGCTGATGAGTAACGTTAAAGATGACATGATATGGTTTAAATCATGTGTAACAATCAATTAGCATAGAATAAGGAGCTCCAATCACTGATGATGATGACAATTGAACTAAACGCATCAACTAGACACTTGTTGATGTTGTCAAATACAATGGTGGGCACTGCTTTTGCTAAATAACAAACTAGACCCATGAATTACAATCTCAGTTTCAGGGATTGTTGTTTATGAAGCTAAAACGAGTTCATAAATTAAGTGGAAGAAGAAGAAATGCACAACAGAGAAGGAGCCCAACAAGAATCAGTTCAGACTTCAAAGCACCTAATCCTTGCTGACAGTTTACGTCCTATGTACATGCATACTCAGTAACTCCCTTATACATTAAAAAAAAAATGTTATATACTCAATTAGAAATTGATGCATTTGATTGAATATTCACCCATACTATTGGAATATGCATCATTTGCTACCACAATGGATATCCAAGAACGCTCCATCAATGTTACATTATATTGATCAACCTAACATAACTATCATTCAACCTGTACATTGTAGAACTTGTATGAATCTTTTGCAACTTTAGGTTGATGTAGATGAATGTACCAGAAAGAGATGAACAAGTAAAAGGAAAGAAAAGCTAGTAAGAAAAGTGGAAGAGAAAGGAACTCTGAGTATTTGGATCTGAGTTCTCAAATGAGATTAGAAAATCTGAGTTGTGATTAATTGAATTGAGAATCAATACATTACACGTATATATAAGATTGATGTACTCAGCCTTTGCAAAGCTTTTTGCATAACTGAATTAACAGCTAATCAACAACTATTCAACTAACTCATCTAATAGCTTTGACTGTTGACTCAACAATGCCAGCTCATGCTATCCTGGATCATGAGCATCACTTGTGTACTTAACATTCCCCCTCAAACTCAGAGTTCTAGGAACGACAATGAGTTTGGCTCGATTAACCAGAAAGGTCTTAGTAGAGAGTGGTTTAGTGAGTATATCAGCAAGTTGAGCATAGGATGGCACATGACAAAGAGTAAGAGACTTGTTGAGTAGCTTCTTCCTCACAAAGTGGGAAGTAAGAGACTTGTTGAGTAGCTTCTTCCTCACAAAGTGGGAATCAATCTCAATATGCTTGGTACAAGCATGAAGAACAGGATTCGCTACAAGAAACGTGGCACTGAGGTTATCACACAGTAGCAATGGAGGAACAGGTAGAGTGAAAGGTAACTCCTTGAGCAAAGACTGCAACCAGAGATGCTCAAATGTGGCATTGGCCAAGGCTCTATATTTTGCTTTAGTACTTGATCTGGCCACAACTTTCTGCTTGCTTGAAGACCAGGAAATGAGACTAGAGCCAAGGAAGATGTTATGGCCACTGGTGCTGTGTCTGTCATTAAGACGGCTAGCCCAATCCGAGTCAGAATAAGCCAATAAAGGGAGAAAACCAGACTTAGCAAGGGTGAGACTATAAGACAATGTGCCTTTAAGATATATAAGCACATGTTTAGCAGCTTGGAAGTGGACATCTGTTGGAGCACTCATAAACTGACACAACTTGTTTACTGAAAAAGCAATATCAGGTCTGGTCACAGTATAGTTGATGAACACACTTTTTATACAATAGTTTTCCCTCATATTTAGTCTTTTAAACCTCTTTTGGGCTGAATTGTGTAGACTTGGACCTCATTTGATGACTTTGGATCCATTTGTGCCTAATTGCAATTTTCAGCAATACTGAGTATTTTATGTTGTCTCTGTGTTTCGTGCATATCTTGAGTTTTGGATGTCTAAAAATTTCGAGTCTTACCTTGTAGGAAAGCTGAGATAATTATCTACAACTTTCATTCAGGGCTCCAAAGCCAATTCTGAAGTCCAGAAGGTAATATGCAGCCTAGAAGCCAAAGAAGACATGTTGTCGCAACATCCTGACCTACATGTAGTGTTTGGGCCATAAATTGAGTTGTGGATGTCATATGGACTTGAAACGGGTCCCATTGGAAATATAACAGACAGAGCTTCAATTGTTATGAAGACCGGTTCACCAGAGTTTATATTATAGATGGTCTTATTTGCTGTCGAAATTGGCTGATGGTTCTAGAAACCTATTGGCACTTAAATGGGCCTAACTTCCTCATGACAAGTCCAAATGAGCCCAAACCAAAGCCCAATTAAAGCTAAGGCCCATGGGAAGAAGTGTGCCCTAAGGGAAATTTGGGTGTGCATGTAATTTTGGAGGTCTATATCTCCAGAAAGGGGCATCCGAAATTCATTATTAGACACTTAGATATTTTAGACAGCTTTTGAAGTTTCCTTAGTCTTTAAGTTTTCTCTCTAGATATTTTGTAAGAACTTGGCTTCTCTTGTTCATGGAGGGCTAATTCATCAAATCAATCCAGGTTTTGGTTGTTTTGATTATTGATTTTGAGATTATGTGTTGTTGTTATTCATTCAATGATTAATCTACTTCTTGCTTCCTCTGGACTATTCTGTTTGAATTGTTAAATTTGAAGTTGGATCTTCATGTGTGATTGCTTAACTGCATGTGATTAAAGAGGATTGTATGGTTAATTAATGTTTCTAAGCTTTTGGATGGATTAATTACCTTGGCTGGATCATGGACTTAGGTAAAATTGGACTTGAATGTTTGCTTAATTCATTTAGTCTTAGTTAAATCCGAATTCTGGTTGCTTAACCAGTGGACATCCATAGAGGATTGAGAGGCTTCTTGATGTTTTCTAAGGCCAAGAACATGGTTAATAATTGAATGGATCATTGGAAATCAAGGATGGATTAAAATCAGAATTAGTTAAGACTTGGATTGGTTGTTTTCCTTTAGGGTTACCACTTACAATTAATTTATGTCAATCATTAAAACAAACAAAATTCCCCTGTTTTTATGTTCTTAAAACTGATTCATTAAATAGAACAATCATTTGGTTCGACTTAGGGCTGTCTTATGCTACAAGTAGCTTAGGTAACCGACCTAAAACTTTAACTAATTTGAGGAGTCTCTGCAGCTCATCAATAGTATTGCAAAGCACCTAACATACTATGATAGAGTAGTGGATCTGACAGTAATTGACCATCACAGATAGAAAGAACATGGGAACTGATCATTGGAGTAGGAGCTGGTTTAGCATTGTCCAGACCAGCCTTATAAAGCATATCAGTAATATATTTAGACTGAGATAAATGAAGGTGCTAAGTTGTCTGAGTAGTCTTAATGCCCAGAAAGTAATGAAGGGATCCCAAGTCTTCAAGTGAAAAAGCAGAATTGAGAGTAGTGTTAAGCTGTTTGATGAGTGGAAAACTGGATCCAGTGAGAATAATGTCATCGACATAGACAAGGAGATGTATCACTGCTGCAGCAGAATGAAAAACAAACAAAGAGTTATCTGAAACAGTGCAAAGAAATACCCATTGAAGCAATGTCAATTTCAACTTGTTGAAATAAGCTCTAGGAGCTTGTTTTAAGCCATACATGGCTTTTCTTAACCTACACACATGATGAAGGTATACTGGATCCTCAAAACCCTGGGGTTGCTTCATATATACCTCTTCATGAAGATCGCCATTTAGGAAAGCATTGTTGACATCTAGTTGTTGAATAGGCCACCCTTTAGACAAAGCAACGGTAAGCACAATTCTAATGGTGGTTGGTTTGACTACAGGGCTGAAAGTATCAAAATAATCAATACCATAGGTTTGAGTTAAACCTTGAGCAACCAAGCGAGCTTTATGCCTCTCAACTGAGCCATCAGAATGGTATTTGACTTTATACACCCAGCGGCGGCCAACTATGTTTTTACCAAGAGGACACTGGACAAGATCCCAAGTCTTGTTCTTTTGCAATGCACGAAATTCTGCAGTCATGGCATCAATCTACTGTGAAGATTTGCTGGCCTTATGGTAGGTGGATGGTTCTGCAGAGACCAATGAAGATGCAGTAGTATATACCTTTAGTTTAAAAATGCCATTTTGGCTTCTAATGACAATTCTGTTGGGAATAGGAGGGGATAGATTAGGAGAATTTTGTAATGCAAACGAAGAAGGTGCAAAACTCACAATTGGTGAAGGTGATGAGTTTGAGTGAGAGGTGTCATGTATAACATAAGTTGTAAGAAGGATTTGTGCATCAAATGACATGGTACTGCTAAGGGTTAGTGGTATGTTGGAAGGAATAGGAATAGTGATAGGAATGGGATAGTCTTGAGGAAGGGAAAGGTTGCTTGAAGAGTGAGACTAAAAGGGAAAACAAGATTCAACAAACACTACATGTTTGGATATGTATATTCATTTGGAATCCATGGCTAAACACATAAAACCTTTGTGCTTAGTACTATAACCCAAAAAACAACAAGTAGTAGATCTACTTTATAGTTTATGAGACCTATAGGGTCTTAAGTAAGGAAAACATAAGCAACCAAATGTTTTTACTTTAGTCAAGTCAGGAATTTTCTAATATAGCAATTTATAAGGAGATTTATGAAATAAGGCAACAGTAGGCAACCTGTTGATAAGATGAACAACTGTCTGAAATGCATAAGGCCAATATTTAGTTGGTATACCAGTAGTTGTGAGAAGAGACAAACCAATTTCAATAACATGTCTATTCTTGCGTTCAACTATGCCATTCTGTTATGGAGTATAAGGACAAGAAAAATGATGTTCCATACCCAAATTCTTGATTAACTAATCAAAGGCAACAAACTCTCCTCTAAAATATGATTGAGCCACTTTAAGGTTATTGTCAAACTGCCTTTCTACCATAGACTGAAATCTCTTAAACATTTCTAAGGTTTCATCTTTGNTCTTGCGTTCAACTGTGCCATTCTGTTATGGAGTATAAGGACAAGAAAAATGATGTTCCATACCCAAATTCTTGATTAACTAATCAAAGGCAACAAACTCTCCTCTAAAATATGACTGAGCCACTTTAAGTTTATTGTCAAACTGCCTTTCTACCATAGACTGAAATCTCTTAAACATTTCTAAGGTTTCATCTTTGGATTGCAACAATTAAAGCCAAGAAAATCTACTACAATCATTAATTAGCAAAAGAAAGTAACAAGCTCCATTTACAACAGAACAGGAAGGAGAACCCTATACATCAACATGTATCAAATCAAATGGTTTTATCGCTCTAGTTGTGGACTTTACAAATGGAAATTTGTGACTTTTTGTCAATTGACAAGAGCTGCATACATGTGTTTTATTGAATGGAAAACGAGGTAAGTGGCATTGAGTCATAACCTAATTAACTACACCCACTGTAGGGTGACCTAACCTATTATGCCACAATTGTAAAACAAAAGCAGATTTATTTGAATTCAAACTAAAAATTTGAAAAGCCTTAGCAAAGTTAGAGGAATGACTACTGTTAGAAGTAAGAGTAGTCATGACCTTGTACATCCCCTGATAAAGTCTTCCTTGGAGCAACATATCCTTGGTTATTTGATCCTTCACAAGAAAGCAAAAGGGATGAAATTCAACATAAGTAGCATTATCTTGACATAATTTTTGCACACTAACCAAATTTGTAGTAATTCTAGGAACATGTAACACATATTTTAACAGTAAGGACCTCTTATTTGTTGGAATAGATGCAACACCTATGTTGAGTACTGGTAAAGTCTTACCATTGCCTACAATAACTCTGTCTTCTCTAGCAAATGGATTATGTAATGCCAAATTGCCTAAATCAGCTGTCACATGGTGTGTGGCTCTTGTATCAAGAAACCATGGAGTATCCTCTATAGATCCTGAAGTATAAATGAATGCTTTTGGATCCTAAGTTTGTGAACCATTGCCAATAGTTGTCATAGGTTGAAATTGATTATCAAACCTATGCTAACAATCAGATGCCACATGTCCAACTTTGTGACAAATTTGACATTGAGGCTTATTGCCTGTATAGTTTCTAGGTTTGCTTTTCCTGAACTGATTTCCTTGATTGGAGAAGGATCTTGCTGGTGTACTACCATTTCCAATATGAGGACCATGATTTCCAAGATAATTGAACTTTTTCTTGCCTGCTGATTAATTAAACAGTGCAGCAATTGCCTGTATCACCACCTGTTCATCCACAGATTTTTGTCTTTCCAATCTACCTTCAAACGTAAGCAAGTGGCTCTGCAATGTCTCAAGAGAAATTGACTCAAAGCCAAGAGAAGCAACCACTGGATTATGCTCAGGTCCTAAGCCACTCAAAATTGCCATAAGCTGATTATCTTGACTTACATTCTCACCAACAGCTTGAAGATTATCACAGATACTTCAAATTTTCTGAATGAACTCCCAAACTGCAAGATTACCTTTTCTGGTTATCTGTAATTAGAGTTTGAGTTCCATGATTCTTGATCGTGAGGAGCATGCAAAACTAACTGCAAGAGATTTCCATATCTCATATGCAGAATTGTAGGACAAGATATGAGCCATGATTTGCTTAGTCAAGGAAGAATATATCCAACTCATGACTAATCGATTCTGCCTGTGCTAGAGAATATATTTAGGATTCAGTGTTAATCCTCCTGTAGCAGAAGATGAATCTGAAACAAATTTTTCTTGACAGATTTGAGAGCCAATAAGCACTTCTTCATATCTATTAGCAAGCACTATATTGAGAACTTGATTNACATTCTCACCAACAGCTTGAAGATTATCACAGATACTTCAAATTTTCTGAATGAACTCCCAAACTGCAAGATTACCTTTTCTGGTTGTCTGTAATTAGAGTTTGAGTTCCATGATTCTTGATCGTGAGGAGCATGCAAAACTATCTGCAAGAGATTTCCATATCTCATATGCAGAATTGTAGGACAAGATATGAGCCATGATTTGCTCAATCAAGGAAGAATATATCCAACTCATGACTAATCGATTCTGCCTGTGCTAGAGAATATATTTAGGATTCAGTGTTAATCCTCCTGTAGCAGAAGATGAATCTGAAACAAATTTTTCTTGACAGATTTGAGAGCCATTAAGCACTTCTTCATATCTATTAGCAAGCACTATATTGAGAACTTGATTTCGCCAGATTAGATAATTGGTGTGATCAAGCTTGACCATCAACGTCTGGCCAAACATTGGCAGTGATGGATTCCCAGGTTCACGTAACAACGATCCACCAGTTGAGATGTGATCTGCTATTAGGGAAGCTCTAATACCATGTAGAACTTTGATAAGCCGATTTTATACAGTGTATCTCGTATTATTCTTGCTTGAATTTTGTTCATTCTTGAGTATCTTAGGGTAGGTTTTCACAATTTAAGTCTCCTTTTTGTAGGTTTATGTTTTGGGATCCTTGGAAGTAATTTTAGAGCAATTCGATGCAAGAAAGAAGTAAAATCGTGCAGTTTAGAATTGAAGGCAGGGCCTTGGGCGCCATAGCCCCTACTCAAGGTGCCGCAGTGCCCCAACATGATGACTAGTCAAATTTCAAGGATTTAGGCACCGTAGCCCCCTTAACCAGGCGCCGCAGCACCCTATGATCAGAATCAACAGCCTGAGAACAGAGAGTAGGGCGCCGCAACACCCTATACTAGGTGCCACAACATCCTGGAACGTGAAAAGTTAGGCGCCATAGCGCCCTATACCAAGCGCCGCAGTGCCCTAGGGTCAGGAAGCAGAGACAGAAGGGTGCCACAATGCCCATCAGGCAAACACCAAGAGGCTACAACCCCCGACGGTCAACTCGGGATTTAACTTCTGAACTTCCTAATTTCACTAGGACTCCTACTATATTTTAATTCCTTTTCTTCCTAAACTTCCTAGGACCTATAAATAGGACTCTTAAAGTTTAAATTAGGGTTCCACACTTTTTAGAGGAGAGTCAAGAGGAGAAGAAGATTCAAGCTTGAAGATCGATATTTTTCGGCATCAAATCGTCACATCCAATACTTTATTTCTTCATCTCTCTCTTGTAACTGATGGCTAATCTGTGTGTGAAGTTATTTTTTGCATTCATTATGAACTAATTCCACCATCTAGGGTGGAGATGTAGCCTAGTTTAGGACAAATTATAATTTCTAATGAATTAATCAAAAGACAGTCTTGTTCAATTGACTTTTTAATCTCCGTATTTAATGCTTATGTTTGATTGGCCATCAATTTAGATGAGTAGGTAATTACATTAATACTGGGAAATTAGTTGTTGTTGAAGACCATAGAGACTAAAAACATAAATTGCATAAGGGATAGGAATATACTGTGATGGTTGATGTAGCCGTTAAAAAGAACCATAGAATGAATTGAATTCCTAGATCGTTGTTGATTAATGAATTAGAAATAAAGATCCGGATTAGCTACGGTGAAATCGACATCCTAGA
Organism: Cercis canadensis; assembly: GCA_003255065.1. Taxonomy (NCBI): domain Eukaryota; kingdom Viridiplantae; phylum Streptophyta; class Magnoliopsida; order Fabales; family Fabaceae; genus Cercis; species Cercis canadensis. The sequence goes on along the minus strand of QAOA01003764.1, from coordinate 27,616 downwards.
TACCTTCTCGCCATATTCTTATTCTTTTTATAGTTATTACTTTTTGTTTACAATTTTGCATTTAATTATCATCATAATTCATTCATTCATTATCTAGATAAAATTGGAATACACATAATTTTGGTACTTAGTAGCCACAGTCTTCGTGGGACAATACTTTATCTCACTTCTTTATTACTTGCTTATGACACGTGCACTTGCGTTCACTTTTTACATAACAAGTTTTTGGTGTATGAATCTTTTGCAACTTTAGGTTGATGCAGATGAATGTAACAGAAAGAGATGAACAAGTAAAAGGAAAAAAGAAAGCTAGTAAGGAAAGCGGAAGAAAAAGGAACTATGAGTATTTGGATCTGAGTTCTCAAATGAGATCAAAAAATCTTAATTGTGATTAATTGAATTGAGAATCAATACATTACACGTATATATAAGACTGATGTACTCAGCCTTTGCAAAGCATTTTGCATAACTGAATTGACAGCTAATCAACAGCTATTCAATTAACTAATCTAACAGCTTTGACTGCTGACTTAACATAACTAACTTGACTGATGACTCAGCAATGCCAACTCATGCTATCCTGGATCATGAGCATCACTTGTATACTTAACATTCCCCCTCAAACTCAGAGTTCTAGGAAGGACAGTGAGTTTGGCTCGATTAACCAGAAAGGTCTAAGTAAAGAGTGGTTTAGTGAGTATATCAGCAAGTTGAGCATGGGATGGCACATGACAAAGAGTAAGAGACTTGTAGAGCAGCTTCTCCCTTCAGTTGTTGCGAATATACAACCAACAACTACTTTCCTTCCTCTTTACAGGAATTGAGATCATCAAATGACACAAGCGATAATCGTTCAGGAGTTTCCACTCTTATCACCTACCACATAATGATTGCTAGTGATGCTCAAGCCTGACGACTGAAGCTATTTTCTCTTCTTGACAAGAAGTAATGCAGTTTTCCTATCATCTCTAGCTTCCTCACAATCAGGTTGCACATAACATTACACTTTGTCAATTATCAATATGAGAGTTGACTTGATTGAAAATTACTTAGAGTTGATTTGGCATTTTGATTTATAAAGTTGTACCAAAAGAAAAAATTTATAATGTCGAAGGAGAAAAGTGCAAGGGTAATGTGCTATCATGTTGAAATATTAAATCATGATAAGGATATTTTCAACTATATGTAAAATTTTCACTTTTTTATGCTTTGATTATATAGGTCTGCAAGTCATTTTAAGTAAACTCTTGCTTTTGACAATGTTGGATCAAACATAATAGATCAAGTTTTGAAGTAAATGACACACTTAAGAGATTACAAAATGAACTAGCATTCCTCTAGATGTGACTAATTGCAATTTATTATCATAGTCTAATGACATACCATCTTAAGCTTTATAAAATGTAAATAAATAATGTGTAATCTTAAGCCCCATTAGTCTAGACTACCATTACTTTTATTGAACCTACCTACAAACACAATTTAGCAAGAATTTTATATTCTCATACGAACCAGAGAGACAATACACGTACAAAATTTGATGAAGTGAACATTTCAAGCTTCTAAACTAACTAGATAAGCTTTGTCTTAGCCAGTTACGTTAGTCACTAATATTCTTCCAAAAGAATAGCTCATGCAGATAGAGCACACCTGGTTCAGGTGATACCTTATAAGGTTGATGGTTAAGGATAAAATCCCAATTACCCAACATCACTCCAGATGGTCTTCCTGAATAGGCCTTTTACTTGGTAGGTAACATTGATGAAGCTACTGCGAAGGCTATGAACTCAGAAATGGAGAGCGAATTGAAGAAATGATTTTAAATCTTTGTATACTGACCCCAAATCGAATTGTTTGGGATTTGGAAGTGAAGGATTGATAAGCGGATTTTATACCATTTATCTCATAATGTACTTGCTTGATTCTTATCTATTCTTGAGTATTTTTAGCATAGGTTTTCATGATTTAAGTCTCATTTTTGTAGGTTTATGTTTTGGGAACCTTGGAAGCCATTTTGGAAAAATTCGGTGCAAGAAAGAAGGAAAATCATGCAAGTTGGAAGTGAAGGCAGGAATTGGGCGCCGCAGCCCCCACTCAGGGCGCCACAGTGCCCCAATGCGTAACTAGCCAGATTTCAGCAAGGAGGGCGCCACAGCGCCCTACACCAGGCGCCGCAGTGCCCTATGTTCAGGAAGCTGCAGACTGAGAACAGAAGGAAAGGCGCCGCAGCGCCCTATACTGGGCGCCACAGCACCCCAGCACGAGAAAAGGAGGGCACCGCAGCGCCCTAGCTTCAGCAAACAGGGACTGAAATCCAGAAAGAAGAGCGCCGCAGCGCCCATCAGGCAAACTTCAAGGTGCTACAGCTCCCAAACCCAAGGCTGCAGCCCCTCGGCGGTCAACTCGTGATTTGACCTTTAAGCTTCCTAATTTCACTAGGAATCCTATTTTAATTTAAGTCCTTTTTCTCCTAAACTTCCTAGGACCTATAAATAGGACTCTTAAAGTCTAAATAAGGGTTCCACACTTTTTAGAGAAGAAGCAAGAAGAGAAGAGGATTCAAGCTTGAAGATCAGAGTTTTTCGGCATCGAATCGTTATCACCAAGAGTTTAATTCTTCCTCTTTCCTGTTTCTGATGTGTAATCTAGTTGTGAGTTTATTTTCTACCTTGAGTATGAACTAATTCCACCATCTAGGGTGGAGATATAGCCTAGCTTAGGATGGATTGTAACTTCTAATGAATTAATCAAAAGACCTTCTTCTTAAATTGAATTCTTCATCTCAATACTTAATGCTTCTCTTTGACTGGCCATCAATATAGATGAGTAGGTGATTACAATAAGACTAGAAAGTTAGTTGTGATTGAGGACCATAGGGATTAAGAACATAAATTACATAAGGGATAGGAATATACCATTATGGTTTATGTAGCCATTAAAAAGAACCATAGAACGAATTGAATTCGGAGATTATTCGCAATTCATATAGGAATATAGTGGATTCATAGTTTGGGAATATATTTGTTTGACTTTGGGAAAGGCTAATAAATGACTTAGGGTTCTTGGCTATCAATTAGGGAGATTGTTGTTGATTAATGAATTAGGAACAAAGATCCGGACTAGCTACGGTGAAATCGACATCCTAGATACTTTCTCACCATATTTTTATTCATTTTTATAAGTGATTGTTCTTTGTTTACAATTTTGCATTTAATTTTCATCAAAGTTCACCTACCAATTGTCTAGATAGAATTAGAATACTCAAAATTTTGGTACTTATTAGCTACAGTCTCCGTGGGACGATAATTATTCTCACTTCTTTATTACTTGATTACGGCACGTGCACTTGTGTTCACATTTTACGTAACAAGTTTTTGGCGCCGCTACCGGGGACTGTGCGTGTATTAATATCAATACCAACGTATTCTAGTATTAGCTAGATTTTATTTATTTTTGTAATCAAGTGGTGTGTGTATTTTTCAGGAAATTCTTCCTAGTGCATGAGAAGTTCGGGGAGAGCAAATCTAATTCCTTTGGATTCTGAAATCGAGAAGACTTGTAAAAGAAATCGAAGGGAAAGGAGAAACCCGTCACAACCGACTCAGAGTACTGTGGAGAATGCCGGAGAAAATCCACCACCACCAGTGGTTGTCCGAAAACCATTGAAGCACTATGGAGTTCCAAAAGGACCTGTTCAAATCTCAGGCATCTCTAGGCCAACCATTGCAGCAAATTCCTTTGAAATCAAGCCCAGTGTCATCCAAATGATGCAAGCCAATCAGTTTGGTGGCTTTGCAAGTGAAGATGCAAATGTGCACTTGGCGGGATTTCTGGAAATATGCGACACATTTAAGTTCAACGGCATTATTGATGACGCCCTCAGATTACGTCTGTTCCCTTTCTCACTGAAGGACGAGGCATGAAGTTGGCTATATTCCCTTCCAGCAGGATCCATTTGCACTTGGGACCAAATGACAGCACAATTTTTGACACGTTTCTTTTCTCCAGCAAGAACTGCCAGAATGAGAAACGACATCAACACTTTTGCTCAACATGAGACAGAAGTTTTGCATGAGGCATGGGAGCGGTTCAAGGGTTTGATGAGAAAGTGCCCACATCACGGCTTACAGGAGTGGATGCAAATTCAAACCTTCTACAATGGTTTAATTGGCAACATTAGAACCTTGATGCTGCTGCAAATGGTTCTCTTATGGAGAAAACGGTTGAAGAAGCTAGTAAGCTGCTTGATCAAATGACGGATAATGCCCGCCAATGGCCATCTGAAAGGATTCCAGCAAAAAGGGCCTATGGGCTGCATGCTGTAGACCCCTTTGTTGCTCTTACTGTAAAAATGGATACAAATTGCAAAGCACTTAGGCACTCTTATAGCTAATGCCATTCATTCTACTGTTGCTGCTTGTGAAGTGTGTCATAGTGAACACTCAAGTACAGATTGCCCAATTGTGACATCAGAAGCACCTCCATTTATGGAAGAAGCTCATTTTGTGGGGAATTCTAGCAGGCCAAGCAATCCGTACTCGAATACATACAATCCGGGATGGAGAAATCATCCAAATTTTTCCTGAAAAAATTCTCAAAATGTGGTTAAGCCACCTAGATTTCAGCCATCATCTCAACCTCAAATGCCCTACACCACCTAAGATTTCTTTAGAAGATGCCCTTGCTTAACTCACAGTAAATACCACTCAGTTTATGACAAGGACAAACATGACACTCCAAAATCAAGCGGCTTCTATTAGAAACTTCGAGGTACAGATGAGGCAAATCTCCAATTTACTATCATCAAGAGACCAAGGTCCATTGCCTAGCAATATAGAGAGAAATCCCAAAGAGCAAGTTAAAGCCATATCTCTGAAAAGTGGCAAGATACTGGAAGATCTGAAGAGAAAAGATATAGCAGTGGAAACAGCCATTGAAAACAATAAAGTTACTGTTGTACCTTCAGAAGAGACGCCTAAGGGCGAGGTAGTAGAGGAGCAAAAATCAAAATCTACTCTCTTTCCGGATAATCCCCCACCTTACAAACCTCGAGTGCCTTTTCCTCATCGGTTTCAGAAGCAGAACATGGACAAGCAGTTCTCTAAATTTCTTGAGGTCTTCAAGAAACTCCACATCAACATACCTTTCGCAGAGGTATTGGCACATATGCTAAGTTATGTGAAGTTCATGAAGGAGATCCTCACTAACAAGAGGAGATTAGAGGACTATGAAACAGTTGCACTTACTGAAGACTGCAGTGCCATCCTCCAAAACAAGTTACCTCCAAAGCTCAAAGATCCAGGGAGTTTCACCATTCCTTGCACTATTAGTAATCTTTTCTTTAGTAAAGCATTATCTGATTTAGGTGCTTCTATTAATTTAATGCATTTATCTGTTTACAGGAAACTTGAACTGGGAGAAGCGAAGTCGACCTCCATCACTCTTCAGTTAGCAGATCGATCTCTCAAGTACCCTAGAGGAATCTTAGAAGATGTGCTCATCAAAGTGGACAAGTTTATCTTTCCAGTGGATTTCGTGGTGCTTGACATGGAGGAAGATCAGGAGATACCTATCATTTTAGGCCAACCCTTTTTGGCCACAGGGAAAGCCCTCATTGATGTGCAGAAGGGGCAACTCATACTCAGGGTCAAAGATGAAGAGGTTTCTTTCAATGTCTTCAAGGCTCTAAAGCAGTGTGATGAAGTAGACAGTTGCATGCGGCTTGACATGATAGATCACTGCACTACAGAGGTCTTCCGAGCTAGTCACCCTCCAGAACCATTGGAAGCTTGTCTCTTAGGCATCTCTCCTGAGGAAAATCCAGAGATCAACAGTTGTGTGAACTTCCTAAATGTTGTTCCTCCTTAGTTTATCAGAAGATCCTATGAGGAACTTGGCAAAGGTGACTCACGACCTCCTCCATCTATAGAGAAACCTCTTGTGCTAGAACTCAAGCCTTTACCTGAGCATCTTAAATATGCTTACCTTGGTGACTTTTCCACTCTTCCGGTCATCATTTCATCTTCCTTAAAGGAGAATGAGGTGGATAAGTTACTAAGGGTCCTAAGGGAGCATCAGGCAGCCATCGGATGGACCATCTTAGACATAAAGGGGATCAGCCCCTCCTTGTGTATGCAGAAGATATTGATGGAAGATGACTTCAAACCCTCCATTGAGCATCAACGTCGGCTGAATCTGAATATGAAAGAAGTGGTGCGAGCAAAAGTACTGAAGCTTCTGGATGCTGGGATCATCTACCCGATTTCTGACAGTGCATGGGTGAGTCCAGTGCAGGTAGTACCTAAGAAGGGCGGCATGACGGTTGTCAAGAATGAGAATAATGAGCTCATTCCTACACGGACAGTCACAGGGTGGCGAGTGTGCATCGACTACAAGAAGTTAAACAAAGCCACAAGGAAAAACCATTTTCCCTTACCGTTCATTGATCAGATGCTTGATCGAGTGGCGGGTCATGCCTATTATTGTTTCCTTGAAGGCTATTCTGGGTATAATCATATCTCCATTGCTCCTGAAGACCAAGAGAAGACAACTTTCATTTGTCCCTATGGGACTTTCGCATTCAGGCGCATGCCCTTTGGCTTGTGCAATGCACCTGCTACTTTCCAAAGGTGCATGATATCTATTTTCTCTGATATGGTGGAGCGTTATATTGAGGTTTTCATAGATGACTTCTCTGTATTTGGATCTACTTTTCACACCTGTCTCAGTCATTTATCTGTTGTTCTGAAAAGATGTGAGGAGGAGAGCCGTCAAGAACAAAGAAGAGGAATGAGCTAGAGCACTTTTGGAGGATTCAACCCAGATTTCACCTAGTTTTTCTTCTCTTCTCTCTTAATGAACTCTGTTTCTCTGTATTCCTCTGTTTTAGCTATGAGTAGCTAAACCCCATTTAGTTAGGGGATTGACGTAGCTAGGTTTTGGATGAAGTTTTATTGTTGAATGAAGTTATTTTGATGCAAGTCTCTTTATTGGAGTAGATTTTACTGCTCTTAATGCCTTTAAATGCTTAGCTACCATTTGAATAGTTTATTGACTCATGTTGATGCTAGGGATAGTAAGATATGAGTATGCTCTTGTAATTTCTACCATAAATCAAGTTAATCTAGGAATAGATAACTTAGTTTATGTGGTCTTGAATTAATTTTCTAGAGCTTAATCACCTAGACAAGTTAATTGTACCAAGGAATTGGGCAATAGTTGGGATAGGGAAGATTGTTTCTCCAAGGGATTGGGTTCAATCAAATTAGGGAAATTGGCCAACAACAAAGGATTTGTAGCTAAGATAATGTATTCTTCAGTAATTCAAAGGTTGTTTTGTCTATGAAATAACCGAAGTCCAAACCAAGTGAAATTAACCCCTAACTTTCTTTATTTCCTTGTTAATCTCTTCAACCATAATTTCTGTCAAGTTGTTGAGACTTATTATCTAGCTTTAGTTATTTGATTGTTCATAATCATTTAGATACATCTTTCTCCAAATCAAAACATTTATCATTCCAAATAGAATCATTGTTAGTGAAATTGGTACTTGCTAACGTCAAATCCCTGAGGACGATACTCTACTCACTTTTATACTACTTATGTGGCCCGGTATACTTACCGATAGCAAAAACCACATCAAGATAGTGGACAAATTGGCGTATTACCGAATCAATTTCCTATTGCCACTGTTGTAGATATAGGTATATTGAGAATACGCCTTAACAACCAATGGTTTACAATGGCTCTGATGGGTGGTTTTGCTAGAAGAAGCAATAATGAGATCACTATTTAAGTAAATGATACGGAGAAGGGTAGTGACATTGATCCACAAGAAGCTCAACAAACTCTTGAAATAGCATAAGCTAAGCACTAAAAATTTTAGCTTCCTCTATCTAATGACAAAAAAGAAAAAAGAGTATCATTCTTGTTGATCATCCTTGCACTTTTCCTAGCTATTCTAAGATGCCATTGTCGAAGACGAACTAGAGTCATATACATCAACACTGTTAGCACTATAATTAATTCTGCAGTCATTATTTTTGACTTACTTGATATCAATTATCAGGAATTAATTGAAGTTATATGTCCAGTATATAAGATTATCAGTGGCTAAAGATATAGATTTCATTGACTAATCACCTATATATGAATATTATCACTTATTCACTTACCAAACCGAACCACAAGAAGATTTCAAATTCCATCTAAAGCTCTCAAGTTTCCTTCAAAGGCCTCCAATATTACACGGAATATTGGAAGCCTTTGAGGGAACTTAGAAACTTCACCCATTCATATATGACAATGCATTTTCTTTTTTATCTCACAAACTTACGATCAGAAGGCACGTTTCTTGGCCTTATATAGAGATCATTAGCCTTTGCCTCTTTTTCTAGATTCGGTTCTCCATTCTCTTGAATAGGACTTTGTTATTTGTCTTTGTCATGAAGGAAATTAATCACTCTAGAATATAATCTAGTAGTGGACTTTATGTATCATACCAATTGATTAACAACTAGATGAGTTTTTGAAACCTTATTTTAGATTAAGAGCAAGGATATGTTTCTAATAGAAAAAATACAATATTTCTGCCCTTATTTTCCGAAATTGAAGGTTGTGTAAACAATTTAGCCAAGTGTCATAGCTGAGCATGCTATTGGGATTGTGCTGCCATTATAGAGTGACGTGAACAGGATCATAGGAGATTTCACAGATCGGGTAGAGCATAATAAGGCTCAGAAGAAAAGAGGCCATAATTGACATGTTTTAGTAATAAGGGCATAACTTTCAACTTGGGTAGAGTTATGGGGCCCATGACTTGTCGTTCCGAAGCTCGTTCAGAGGCCCACGTCGTAGGAATCGGGACTTACCCAATTGAGGCCATTTTCGGGCCCAAAATCCCTCAGAAACGTCTGTTTTGGCTTATTTTCTAGTTTGCTGATTTCTTTTGTAATGTTTTATGGTTCCCTTTTAGTACTTAAGCTTTATGTTTCATTGTAGCCGTATTTAGAATATTATTCACTTTCTTTAAGAATTATACAGTTTGTGTTTGAGGTTCCTTTGACTATGTTTGAGGTTCTTTTCTCTGCTTTCTCNGATCATTAGCCTTTGCCTCTTTTTCTAGATTCGGTTCTCCATTCTCTTGAATAGGACTTTGTTATTTGTCTTTGTCATGAAGGAAATTAATCACTCTAGAATATAATCTAGTAGTGGACTTTATGTATCATACCAATTGATTAACAACTAGATGAGTTTTTGAAACCTTATTTTAGATTAAGAGCAAGGATATGTTTCTTATAGAAAAAATACAATATTTCTGCCCTTATTTTCCGAAATTGAAGGTTGTGTAAACAATTTAGCCAAGTGTCATGGCTGAGCATGCTATTGGGATTGTGCTGCCATTATAGAGTGACGTGGACAGGATCATAGGAAATTTCATGGATCGGGTAGAGCATAATAAGGCTCAGAAGAAAAGAGGCCCTAATTGACATGTTTTAGTAATAAGGGCATAACTTTCAACTTGGGTAGAGTTATGGGGCCCATGACTTGCCGTTCCGAAGCTCGTTCAGAGGCCCACGTCGTGGAAATCGGGACTTACCCAATTGAGGCCGTTTTCGGGCCCAAAATCCCTCAGAAACGTCTATTTTGGCTTATTTTCTAGTTTGCTGATTTCTTTTATAATGTTTTAGGGTTCCCTTTTAGTAATTAAGCTTTATGTTTCATTGTAGCCGTATTCAGAATATTATTCACTTTCTTTAAGAATTATACAGTTTGTGTTTGAGGTTCCTTTGACTATGTTTGAGGTTCTTTTCTCTGCTTTCTCGCTGCGTCATAAAATGTGTTACTTATGCACACTAACATGCTCTAATATTTCGCTTTTGTATATTGAGCTGAATTTTTTTTTTGTCTTTTGTAAATGTAATAAACTGACCAAAAACTATATTTATGTGTATTTTTTTTGCTTTTTCTTTATTTTTATTTTTCATGTAAGATTATTGTAGATTAGACATCTGCAAGTTCAAAAGAGGATTGGCCCCAAGACCAATGTCACAGTTATGAAGCAAGCCCAATTACAGCATAAAAGTAAATGACATGATAAAAGTATAGAAAAATGAAAATTCGTTACTCAGCTTTTGCATGAGTAATGAATTTTCATCAGAAAAAAAAAAGTAAAGAAAACAAAGGAAGATTACTAACTAACAAAATGGAGTAAAAGCAATTAAGTCCACAGCCTTTGATTCCCTAAATAATAGATAATATTTCATTTAGTGTTTATGAATATATGGTGATAAAGGATTATGATGTATAACTTTTGTATATTGTGAGAGAATATATCTCCAAACCACGTCCTTCTGTATTCAACAGCTTTTCTAAGAGAACAAATGTTCAGAATCTTCTTTTGCGAAAGAAAAAAAATAAAATAAAAGCAAATAAGGAAAGCGTGCTGTTAATCACATGTCTGATTATAGCAACACTAGATTTGTAGACTATAGTGAAGATTATGTGCCTATTGTGACTTCTGAGAATTGACAATTACCTTAAGCCTGCTTATTGTAATTACTTCATTCTATCATTAAAAAGCCATCTACAATATATCTTCTGTCTTTGAATTTGGTCATTTAGTTAAAATGTACTTCAATAACATGTAATAACGTTCCTTCTCTGTTTTTTTTTTTTCTCCTCCCGCCGTGTTCCATCCCAAAAAATTAGGCTTAAATATGATTTTCCCTTCTAAATTTTGAAAAATTTTAATTCAAATATTTTGTCCTTGTAGTTTTTGAATTAGAGAAATTAAATTTTCTGCACTTTGCTGTCACACACCTTAGAATAATTGTGCTAACCACACTGGCAACAACTTGATGACATGATAATGGTGTTCCAAAATAACATATTGTTAAATATAAAATCATTCTTAAACATTCACTTAACATCTTAAGTTTTTGGGATGAATCAGTTCTTGACATAGGTTTTTGTTGCTTATCACCACATCTTATAATAGGGTAATTGACCATTCGTAAACCATAAGACAAAGGGGCACAAGAACATAACTGTAAATACCCGGTATTTCAGCCCATAAACTATCTGGCCCATTCGTCATTCGTAAGGCCCATATCCGCAAATTGTCCATGACTTTTAAACCCCCAAAAAACTCCTCTATAAATATTCTCCGCATGATAAGTATAAAGGATTCCTTTTTCTGATCCAAAATCATCTTGATACCTTGGACATCACTAACTTAAGCATTGGAGCTCGGGTGTAAACCCCAACTCTTGACTTTTCTTTGTTTACAAGTAGCACACCATCAAACCTTTCCTCCTCCTCCAAATCAGGCATCGTCAATAACATTTTGTGAAAAGACTTTTTGGGAAAGCTTAAAGAATGGTATCCAGTTTGACCTTTACTCTTTTCCAAAGGCTTTGATTCCCTAAGGAAAATTAGATAATGTTTCAGTCTCAATCACAGATATTGAAAGTTTAGACCCAAAGAATATATGGTAGTTCCAATGGCGCATAATTCACATCGTGCAGCATGTTTATGACTTTAAATATTCAAATCTTCATTTGCACCAAATAAAAACAAATCAGGAGACATTGCTAATGAACCACATGTCTGCATACATCGTACGTTATATAAGATAAAGTATAGATAAGGAAAAGCATTCTCAATTGTATTCAGTAACTTGCTATCTATGTACAGTTTTTTCACATAAATAAATAAATATATATATATATATATATATATATATATATATATATATA
>QAOA01003764.1:0-15635 GCA_003255065.1 Cercis canadensis | reverse complement strand
GTTACTAATACTCCTTTACATTATACCTATAGTGAAGAATATTTGCGTCTTGTGGCTTCTGAAAAGTTAGTGACAATCATTCTTTACCATAAGCCAGTCTTTAAGAACCTTGTAAACTATTAGGTATCAGAATCATGTTTTACAGTGCTTTCTTCTTAGTATCCGAGTCGTTTCTTAAATCAATTATAAATCTTCATTCCATTCTTAGAAATCAATGTAAAATATACCCCAACATGATTATTGAACGAAAAATATCTTAATAACGTGTAAAACATTTATTTCATCTAAAATCTTAAGATTGAATTCTCTCTCTCTCTCTCTCTCTCTCTCTCTCTATATATATATATATATATATATATATCTACTTACACCGGGTGTAAGACTTGATCACTTACACTCTCCAATAACTTCTTCTGGAAAATGAATTTCATTGATCCAACCATTGAATCACGTCATATTGTGGTGTTAATCACACATATCTAATTTTACAGAAATAAAAAATTTCTAGGTGTCTAATGTAAATTCATGAAATTTACTTATATTTTAAAATCTTGTTATCCCTTAACAGAAGATAATTTAATGGAGTACCATCAATTCTCAAACTTTATGAAATTTTATGAGCATAGTCTACATCATAAAAAAGTTTAATTCAATGTTTGGATCTACAAATCCAATGACACTTTTCACGAAATGTTCTAACGAATGTTTTCCATGGAAAAATCCATAGAAAAAACCATGCAAATCTTTTCCATGAAAATTTTCGTGAAAACTTTTCACAAAAATTTTTTTCTGTGGGAAAATAACAGTTTGGGTGTAGTGTTCCCCTTTTAACTCCCAGACATGAGGTTCTAGATTGTTGGGGTGAACTTGTATACGCAGTGATAAGTTAGATCCGAATGATACGCTAGAAGAAAAGACTTACTACTGAAGCATGATTCACTTACTACTGAAGCATCATTCATTTAAATGATAGCTAGGTAATTTTTTCTTAGAATTCTACCTACTCCTTTCCCTCTCATTCTCTCCTAATAAACGTCGTAGTTTCCACTTCCTCTTAAGGCTTTACCAGTTGATCTTGGGATTTGGAATGTGAAATCTGCTTGAGGGACTTTGGTAGCTACTCCGCCACCATAAGGAACATAACAGAGTTGTCATTCAAGTTCGGAGTTAGTCATTTATTAGGAAAACCTGAACAGAGGACCTATTCAGTGACCGAGGGAGTAGGGGGAGCCATTATTGGGCTTCAAACTTTTAAAAAAACATTCTCTTATGCCTCGTTATTCAATACCACAAGTAAAATATTAATGATTGAAATTATCTACATTGTTTATTTCACTTAACAAATATATAAGACCTACAAAATACATAGTCTAGATCATCTTGCTAATTAGCTTATATATATCTTCTATTGTTCCCCTTCTAAATATTTGTAAATAGTTTTTTAAAGAAAAAGTATTAGGGAAAAAATGATTACATCATTATATGATTTATTGACTTATGGTACCAAATTCTTAATAGTGATTTATAAAAAGAGAAATTTAATTTAATTTATAAATCCTAATCTTCACTGTCCCTTTTGTTTCAGAGAATCAAACCTTCATAGAAGAAAAGTTAACGCAGACCGCATTCGTAATCAAAGACAACAAGAGAAAACGCGACTTCAGTGAACCCTAAAGGCCTCCACTGCTCCATATTTCAGGTTCTTGATTTTTTTTTAAAAAAATTACAATATGGAGGAGTGGAAGCCTTTGAGGGTTGCTGAAAGCTTTCTCAATTCAGATCTCACATCCTAACAATTAGTCGAGAACCCTTATATAGAGAGATTAAAGGCAGATTCTGACCTCCCACAATTTATTTGTTGAAATAGCTAATTGTATGATCTATAAAAGTTCTCATTCTTTATGTCTTGGGTTTGATACGCCACATGTCAATTTGATAAGATTACGCTCTTGATCACAATGGAATAATAAAATTTTATGCCTCAAGAACCTGCATATTTCTAAATTACAACTCAGCGGAATAACAATAATAATGGTAGGATGATTGGAAAAGCAATGGTGGTTTTGAATTAGTATATTGTTTAGTGGAAAATGTGAATTTCTGAATCTTCTATATTAGTAGTCTCCGAGGGGTCATCCCAACAGTTGATTACTCTATATTTTATCATGAAAATCTTGTGTTCAAATCTCATTATAAATGAGTGGTCTGAGATTTTAGGAGATGATATACTACCTTATTGTGTAGCCTCCAAGTGGATAAGAAAAAGATCATTTTGTAGTACTAGTTTACCCAAAAACAAATCATCTAAGAATGATTGTTAGGTGCCTTAAAAAAAGAATATTTATCTGTTTTTTTTTGCCATCTCTCTCTTTCTAGTTAAGTGTCTTTTATCATTATATTGATTATTTCATTACTCTTAATTTTTCCTTCTGCATAATGTAATATTGTAATTATTATCTATACAAGTAGTGATTATTTGGAGTGGACTGGTTGTTAACTATGGATGCATACACAATAAATCAATGACTATAAAGTGTGTGGTGATTGTGCGATCGATATGCAATGATCCATTATGTAATGTGCAACCTGATTTTTTATTAAAAAAGGTTTTGATAGTATTTATTCACAATGACCAATTTTCCGGTCATCTTAACTAGTGAGTGAGCGTTTGGTTGTCATGGTTAAAGATGTAATTATTATCGATATTAATAATGATTATTTATAGGAGTCGTTATTTACCACAAATACAATAACCATTGAAAATGTCTAGATTCCAAAGCAAACAACAATATTCTTTGCTTTTGTCACCAATAAATGGTTCTCTCAATCATCCAAGCCAAACATAAATATTAAAAAAAAAATTAAAATATACACAAGAATGACACGTTTGATTACAATAACAAATGCAGTAAAGAGCAACTTGATAGATTCCTAGATTTCTGATGCGCAAAATAGATCTCAGAATATATGCTTTTAATCATGAATGACTTATTCTGCAAGGCAAGAGTCCAAGCCCCAAATGCCTATAAACCCAAAACAATATCTGATGCTGTTCTTGAAAAGAAGACTTTTCTGTTTGGTATTATGATGAACTAGCTTTATATATATATCACTATCTTAAAATGTCAAATGGCTTTGAAATCCATGGGCGAGCTGACAGAGAATATTACAAGTTGTCGTCCTTTCATTGAATGCTATAGACAACTCATCGGCGAAAAGGATGTACGGGCTTGTAATTTGCATGGAAACATTCCCTTTAGTGCTCCATTATCTCCATAAATCAAAAGTGGGTAACATAAAGTAATTTCATATCTTAATTATAATGGATCTTTCAGCCAATTGAGTTTAGGAATTTAATCTTGATCTACTGATAATGTACATAAGTTTGACATAATTGTTGAGCTACGTAATGTCAAGTATGAAAAATTGTTAATATCATTTAATATTAGTCCAAGATCTTAATTACTTTAGTGATGCGACACTTCTTTTTTTATTTTATGGAAGTGTTCATTGGCAATACTTTAAATCTAATCAAGGGCTTAATATTTCATTTAACATAATTTTGTCTCTCTAGATTTTGTCTTCCCNCCCCCCCCCCCCCCCCCCGGGGGGCTTTTAACTAATTAAGTAAAGGTTATCCATCCTAACAGAAAATTCTCACTTTATTTTTCGTAATTTATATCCTTCTAATAAGTTGAACTCAAAAATTACCTTTTAATGAATAAAAGATTTAAGTAATATTGCATGTAGAGCTATGCTACATAGCACATGAAATTTGTCCCCGAATCCTACAAGGTTTAGTGATGTTTTTCAGATATAAAATCATTACTCGTCTTCACTTATTAGCTTAAGCTTTTAGGTTGAAATGCTTTTTGTCATGATATTATAGCTTCTTTGACCAAGTGATATGGAGTTGGATTCCTTCTACCTCCTTGTCTTCAATTAAAATAAAACTTCAGCACAAGGTATGAGAGAGCCTATAATTTGTCCACAGTTCAAGCCAAAAGGCCTTTCTCATGTTGGGGCACATTCTTGACCTTCATCCAATAGCTTATGCTTTTCAATTTTTTTTTTTGTTCTTTTATTTTTTCTAATGAGCATTTGCTTTTCGATTGAAATGGTTCTTGACAAAATTCATGTTAGGCTCTACTAATAAGAAAAGCAATTATTGACTGTAAATATAAGTTAATTAGGTAGCTTACAACCGAATCGGAAGAGCAACTAAGTTGTAGCTCAGCTCCCCTTGACTTGCTAACACCATTTGCATCCCAATTCAGAAAGCAGAAAATGAACATTTAGGAGACTGAACAAAGCCTGATCACTTGCTCACCAGATAAACTGAATGAGCAATTGAGCCAAAGACAAGAACAAAGCCTTCAGTGTAACCCCCTTAACTTCCACTTCTGCATGTTTCTGGATGTTAATCCGATCACAACATGGAGTAGTGGAAGCCTTTGAGGGTTACTAAAGGCCTTTTCCTTCAAAACTGATGCATGGATTACCAAATCTCTTGTTCAGCTACATCTAATTCTACAAATCAAGTACTCCTATCTTTATATACATGGATGACAGATTCTGATGACACACTTTATTTTATATTTTATTTTATTGGATGCTTAATCACTTGCATGACCTTTGAAAATTCTGTTTGTCGATCACGAATAATTGAAATATATGTATCAGAATTATAGGTTAGCATAATTCCTTGCAGGTTGTAACAAATTATGCTTACTTTTTTAGATTCTTGCTTTTAACTTTTTCTATTATCCAAACTTCATTTGTTTATAATATTCCGTTTACACTTTTGGATATGGTATTATTTGAACCAATGAAATCTACATATGCAATAGGCTTTGCATATAGTCAAATATATATTCTTAAGGGATCATACTCTTAATTTTAGTATAAATTTCACTTTTAATATGTAGAAGCTTAAAAATAACACAATACTACTTTTATACCAAGAAAAGCCTTTGTATTATAAAACTTATATACTATTTTTTAATATGATAGCAGACCAATATTAACAATTAAATGTTATTCATAACTTAATAGATTAAGGCATAGTGATGATTTTTAATTAGTTTTACTGGCACCTAACTAGTTTAAATCTTACACCAAGATTCATACTGTAAATAATACAAAATAAAGGTTGTTATCAATATCATATGCGTGATGTGTTTGCATGCGCCTGAACATATTAAATATATGTACATCAATATACTATAAGCAAGTTCTAAACAAGAAATAAACAGTCTTATGAATCAGTTGTTTGGTATTATGATGAAGGAGCTTTAGATATATCACTGTATTAGAATGTCAAATGTTTTGAAATCCATGGAAGAGCTGACATAAATTATTAAAACTTGTCCGTCCTTTCATTGAATGATAGGGTGGTTTGTTATCCTACCTGAGTGACTCAACTTTTCAAAATTTTCATGATAGTAATAAGATTAATAGTTCATTGCGTCTCAAACTCTCAGTAATTTTTTTTTTCTTCAGGTTTTATACCACCCATATATAGGTGAGGTAGGATAGAGCCCCATAGGCCATTCATCGGCATAAAAGATGTATGGGCTTGTAATTTGCATGGAAACATTCCCTTCAGTGATCCATTATTTCCATAAATCAAAAGTGGAAAACATAAAGTAATTTCATATCTTAATTGAAATGGAATTTTGAGGCAATTGAGTTTAGGAATTTAATTTCGATCCACTGATAGTCTAGATAAGTTTGACATAATTATTTAACTGTATGCCGTCATGTATGAAAAATTGTTGATGTTATTTGATGTCAGTAAAAGATCTTAGTTATGACACTTTTTTATTTAATTGAAGTGTTCATTGACAATAAACAAAATCTACACTTTTTTTTTTCCGATAACCAATTAATTAAATATACACTCTAAATTTAATTAAGTTCTTAATATTTCATTTGACCTAATAATGTCTCTCTAGATTTCGTTTTTTCCTTTTTAACTAGGTAAATGTATATAAGCTTATCTAAACTATATATAAAATTCTCTCTTTATTTTTCGTAATTTATATCCTTTCAATAAGTTGAACTAAAAAATTACCTTTTAATGTATAAAAGATTCAGTAATATTGCTTGTAGAGGTATGGTACATAGCACAGGAAATTTATCCCCGAATCCTGCAAGGTTTAGTGTTGTTTTTCAGATATAAAATCATTACTTATCTTTATCTACTAGCTTAAGCTTTTGGGTTGAAATGATTTTTGTCATGATATCGTAGTTTCTTTGACCAAGTGATATATAGATGGGTTCCTACTACTTCCTTATCTTCAATTAAAATAAAACTTCAACACAATGTATGAGAGGGCCTATAGTTTGTCCTTACTTTAAGCTGAAATGACTTCTTCATGTTGGGACATGTTCTTGACCTTCATCCAATAGTTTACACTTTTCACTTTTCTTTTTGTTCTTTATTTTTTCTGATGAGCTTTTGCTTTTCGATTCAAATGGTTCATGAGAAAATTCATGTTAGGCTCTACTAATAAGAAATTCAATTATTGACTGTAATTAGAAGTTAATTAGGTAGCTTACAACCGAATCGGGAAAGCAACTAAGTTGTAGCTGAGCTCCCCTTGACTCACTAACACCATTTGCATCGCAATTCAGAAAGCAAAAAATGAACATTTCGGAGACTGAACAAAGCCTGATCACTTGCTCGCCAGATCAATTGAATGAGCAATAATTGAGCCAAAGACAAGAACAAAGCCTTCAATGCAACCCCCTTAACTTCCACTTCTGCATGTTTCTGGATGTTAATCCGATCACAACATGGAGAAGTGGAAGTCTTTGAGGGTCACTAAAGGCTTTTTCCCTTCAAAACTCATTTTTAGGCAGACAGGCTCAATAAATTAAATCTGTTTCTCAACCACATCTACTTACACAAGCCCATTACCCTTATCCTTATATATACATGGATTTACAGATTTTGATGACCCACTTCAATTTATATTTTATTTTATTGGATTTCGTTACTTGCACCCTAAAATTCTCTTTGTCGATCACGAATAATTGTCTCAGAACCACAANTTGTATCAGAACTACAAATCAGCTTAATATTCTTTCAAGGTCTAGCTGCTGCTTGGATGGAGAGTGCACAAATGGTGCCAAATTGTGCTTGCTTTTGAGATTATTGCTTTCGACTTTTTTCGATGGCCAAACTTCATTTCTTTATAATATTCTTCTTCGCATTTGGATATGGTATTATTGCAATCAATCAAATCTAAATTTGTAGAACATTGCTGCTTATAGTCAAATATATATTCTCTTCCCGTCAGTCATTGCCAACTGCATGCAGAGAATATTCATTATTACTAAGCATGAATAAGGTTCAAAATTACTTTATGCATAATTTAAAATAATAGGATTTGCTATGCTACACTTAAAAGTGGGGTAATTTTTTTCTAAACTTTCATGATAGCGCAATTTATGCAACTTAAGCTAGTCTGTAACTGCTTTTACTCATACTAAGTCACTGTTATTTATGAGAGTTTTGCAATGAACTCCAAAACATGAGTTACTTTTAGTCTAAAATGGAGTTTTAATAGGTATGATAGTCCTACCCTCATTTTTGAGGGGATAACACATATCAACTCCCATAATTTAGATATTTTCTGAATATTGATATAGGTTACAATGGGTTATACTTCACTTCAATTTATATTTTATTTTATTGGATTTCGTTACTTGCACCCACGAAAATTCTTTGTCGATCACGAATAATTGTATCAGAACTACAAATCAGCTTAATATTCTTTCAAGTTCTAGGTGCTGCTTGGATGGAGAGTGCACAAATGGTGCCAAATTGTGCTTGCTTTTGAGATTATTGCTTTTGACTTTTTCTGATGGCCAAACTTCATTTCTTTATAATATTCTTCTTCGCATTTGGATATGGTATTATTGCAACCAATCAAATATATTCGGAATAGACGCATTTGTTCGAAACAAACATAATTGTCTATTCGGATATACTCATCCGAACCGGTTAACTTAATTAACCATCATCCATATATTGAAACCAAATGTTAAAATATTTGTCAAATCAATCAAGTCTCAAGTGCTCAAGTGTTAATCAAAGACCATTAATAAGCTTTAACTTGCTAGGCTATTTGGGCTTGCCAAATGGGCTTGTGCCCATTTATCTAAAGTTATTCTATAACTTTAATTTGCCTTTATAAAGCCTTTTACATACTCTAATTTAACCAATGTGAGACTTGGTTTTATAAGCACATTTACAACCTATTTCAACATAACACATATCAACTCCCATAATTTAGATATATTTTCTGAATATTGATATAGGTTACAATGGGTTATACTCTTAATTTTAGCCTGTATTTTTTTTTCTTTCCCTAAAAGATAGGATATTTAAATTATAATGTATATTTACATATATTTTGGAGAAACTCCTTTTATGAGAAAGTGTAAATATTTAAGTCACTAATAATATTATTACAGTAACATCACAAATCACCAAGAAGTCAACACATAAGGACTTTATCCAAGGTCCTCGAAAATCCCAAACTTTAAAAACTAAGTACTTGATCATTTGAGTTATTGCTTAGGTTAATTTTAGCATGCATTTCACTTTTAGTATGTAGAACATGAAAAATAACATGCACAATACAACTTTATGTATTATACCAAGAGAAAGTCTCTGCACTATAAAACTTCTATATATACTATTTTTCAATATGATAGACATACTAGTATTAATAAATTTTTTATTTTTAATTTATAAAGCTAAGCCATGGCTACGATTTGTAATTAGTAATTTCTCCCTACCTAGCTAGTTTCACTTTTACGCAAAACATTCATATGCCAAATAATACATAATAAAGATTGTTACCATATTTGTACCAAAAAGCCTATGGTCAATTTGTATTGAGATTGTTTTTAAGGCTTCTGACTTCTATATTTGAATCCATAGCCAAAGTACCAAAAAGAATATTGTTATCATATTTTTGTTGAGTTTGTATGGACCCATACATATTAAATATATGTACATTATACTATAAGCTGGTTTTTTTTGGTTATATGATGAAATTGAGGCTCAAATTCTTCATCCTCCTATAAACTATCATAACTTCTCATCACTAGATCACATCTAATAGTTTACTATAAGCAGNTAATAGTATACTATAAGCAGGTTTTTAATAAGAAATAAACAGTGTCATAAACTAGTTGTTGATGATCTAAAAGAACATATTAATATTGCTTTATTTCAAATTGGTGTTTTTGACCAACCAAATTCTTAAACGTTTTGAAAATTATTTATTTTAAGAGTAATGCTATATTTAACCAGAAAAAATCTATCAGAATCTTCCCAAAATTCAAATGTGGTTATTAATGAAACAAAGTGGTGGGATCCACATATTCAAAAGAGGATGTTTATAAGTTTGCATTATTTTGGCTGCAATTTTGACTGAGTAGTATTTCAATATTGAATGAACACAAGCAAGCCTTAATCAAGTTTGTTCATGACTTATTCAATGAATACATTGGTTTACTTATTCCTGTATTTATCTTATATATATTTAGCAAAAAGAACGGATACACATGAATAGCAGAAATTAAAACTGGAGAAGGGTCAGCTAAAACGAAGTTCCAAATTCAGCTTGAGCAATTTTAGTTTAATTATCGGGAATTCAGATTTGAACTCTTTTAGCTAACAATAAGTTAATTAGTCATCACTTCCTTGAAGATATACCATGGTTGAACAACGGTGCCTTCCAAATGAAATGCACTTTTGGTTTTCAGTTTTCGTATAAAATAATTCGATAGAAATTTTCTTTTTATAATTTTTGTTTCGACATCTATCAAGAAAGGTGTTGAGTGAGTTTTATACTCACTCTTTAGATGTCTTTTTGCAAAGTATTTGGTTGGTTTTTGAGGAATGATGGCCACTTATTATAAGTTTTATGTTAAATTGCAGAACTCATGGACTAAAGTGAAGGAATGAAGTAAAGGGCGGATTTGGACAGAAAACCAGTGCTGCAGCCCTTAAATCCAGCACCGCAGATCTTGGAGCATCAGAATGCATGAACTGGACAGTAAGCCAGCGCCGCAGCCCTTGAAATCCAGTGCCACAGCGCTAAAGTACTGAAAATTCAGTCTCAAGCAGAGAATCAGCGCTGTAGCGCCTGTGATCCAGCACCGCAGCCCCAATCTTCCAGCAACCCAGCGCTAGTCCCCAGCACCCACAACAGCAATTCAGGCAGTGTTTCCAGTGCCGCAGCGCCCCGGCGCGGGATACTGATACACGTTACTCTATTTCTCTAGTTTTAGGGCTTTTCTTTAGTGGTATAAATAGGATATCCAGGGAACTAGAAAAGGGGTTCGTTCTTGGACACTTTTGGAGGCAGAAAGGAGGCAAAGCAAGGATTGAAGGGAGGAGATGCAAAGCTGATTCGAACTTCAAACTAGAGTTTTTCCTCTTTTACCTTTGAATCATGTCTCAATTTTATTCTTTCTTGTTCTCTTCATCTAGCATGAACTAATTCTCTTATCTAGGGGTACGATGTAGCCTAATTAGGACCAGCTGTAGTTTCTTATGAAGTTAATTCCATTATTTATCTCTTCAATTTGAGTGTTTATCTCTTCTCTTAATGCTTCTGATTGTCTGACTAATAATTAGATGAATTGTTAATCACAATGAGACGGAAGGAGAGTTGTGTGTCAAGTTCCTTGGGGTAAATGCCATGAGTTACATGGAGGATAGGAATATACCTCCATGGCTCATGTAATCAGTTAAAAAGATCCACAAAACTAAATGAATTCATACAGGGATATACAGGGTTAATAATTAAGGGATATTTATACTAGACCTTAGGAGAGGCTAGTGAATAAATTAGGGAATCTTGATTAGCAAATAGGAAGATAAATTGGAGTTAATGGAATACGGAATGAAAGCTGGGAGTAATTATGGTGAAATCGGAACCCTAGGTGTTTCTCTCTTACTGAATCTATCATTTTTTCTGATTTAATTTGCTATTTTTTTGGTTTACATTATTTTCATTCTATTTTTAGTTGTTTCATTGAAATATCTCCTTATCGATTGATTAGATAAAGTTAAGGTTAACCCTCTTTTGGTAGTTGGTACATTAGTCCTCGTGGGAACGATAAATTGATCTCATTTTATTACTTGCAAACGACAACGAACACTTGCGTTGGAATTTTCACAACAAGTTTTTGGCGCCGTTGCCGGGGACTAATTTGTTATCAATATCGATACTCAGTAATCTTAATTTTAGTCTAGTCGTGTACCGTTCACAAATTTACTTAAGTGTGCACTTTCTGACACTTGCAGGAGTTTTCTTTGTGTATGAGAAAAGCTGGAAATAGCTCTCTTATCCCTTTTGATTCCGAGATAGAAAAGACCTGTCGAAGGAATAGAAAGGCGAGAAAAGAGTCTCCCAGAGTTGTGAAAGACACAATGGCAGAAGAAAACCATCCAAAGGCACTCCGTGATTATGCTTTACCTTCCATCTCGGATACCACTTCGGGTATAAGGCGACCGGCTATTGAAGCAAACTCTTTTGAGATTAAACCAGTTGTCATCCACATGGTCCAATTAGCCTCGTTCAGTGGATTAGCAAGTGAAGACCCTCATGCTCATCTTTCCGGGTTTGTGGAGATCTGCGACACTTTCAAGCACAACAGGGTTGGTAATGATGCTATTCGCCTTCGCTTATTTCCCTTCTCATTACGGGATAAAGCCAAGGCATGGCTTCAAGCATTGCCAACAGGGACCATCACCACATGGGATATTTTGGCCCAGAAATTCTTGGCTAAATTTTTTCCACCAGCTAAGACTGCCAAGCTCCGAAATGACATTGCAACATTTTATCAATTGGAGAATGAATCACTTCAGGAAGCGTGGGAAAGGTACAAGGAGTTGCTACGTAGATGCCCTCACCATGGACTGCCAGACTGGTTGCAGTTGCAGACTTTTTATAACGGGTTACTAAATTCCACCAAGGCCCTAATTGATGCCGCTGCTGGTGGGTCTTTGATGAGAAAAACATATGAAGCTGCCCATGACTTGCTAGAAGATATGGCTACCAATGCTTATCAGTGGCCTACTGAGAGGTCCAATCCAAGAAAGGTGCTTGGGGTTCATGAGGTTGACGCCTTTACCGCTTTATCTGCAAAAATCGACTCATTAGCTAAGCAGTTGACTGTTCGGAATGTCAATGTCATCCAGTCACCTCCTGAAAATTGTGACCATTGTGGAGGCCCTCACATCAGTATAGAGTGTCAGGTGGGCAATCCGTTCTCTGCTTCCCAAACTGAGGAAGCCAATTATGTGGGGAATCAGAATCGGCCAAATAACCCCTACTCGAACACCTATAATCCAGGGTGGAGGAATCATCCAAACTTCTCTTGGAAGAACAACCAAAATTCTGCTCAACCACCTGTGCAAGCAAAGGTTTCTTTGGAGGATGCTCTAGCCCAGCTCACCATGAATACGAGCCAATTCATGGCTCGAACCGATGCCTCCATTCGTAACCTGGAAGTTCAAGTAGGCCAGCTTTCTACCATGCTCACTACCAGACAGCAAGGAGCATTACCCAGTGACACCGAGGTTAATCCTAAGGAACACATCAAAGCCATCACCCTTCGTAGTGGCAAGGCCTTGGATGATCCCTCTGACACTACTAAGAAGTTTCCGTGTAAGTCAGTTGAGCCTGAGGTGAAGGAAACCACTCCAGTAGAGACTCCAGTAGCACCTGTGGGGACACCGTCTAAATTGTTTCCAGACAACCCTCCCCCCTATATTCCACCTTTACCATTTCCTCAGAGATTGCAAAAGAAAAGGCTGGATTCACAGTTCTCTAAGTTTCTGGAAGTCTTCAAGAAGCTTCATATTAATATACCATTTGCTGATGCTCTTGAACAGATGCCCAGTTACATCAAATTTATGAAAGATATACTTTCTAACAAGAGGAAGTTTGAGGCTTTTGAGACCGTAGCACTTACTGAGGAGTGCAGCGCTATTCTTCAAAAGAAACTACCACCTAAATTAAAAGATCCAGGGAGTTTTACTATACCTTGTACCATTGGTAATTCTTTTTTCGGTAAAGCCCTTTGTGATTTAGGTGCCAGTATTAATTTGATGCCCTTGTCTGTTTACAGGAAATTGGGTCTTGGAGAAGCGAAACCTACGACAGTCTCATTGCAGTTAGCTGACCGGTCAATCAAATACCCCAGGGGTATCATTGAAGATGTGTTAGTCAAGGTGGATAAGTTCATCTTCCCTGCTGACTTTATTGTTCTGGACATGGAGGAAGACCAAGAAATCCCAATCATTCTTGGTCGACCATTCTTAGCTACTGGGAGGACTCTGATTGATGTGCAAAAAGGACAGTTAATTTTGCGGGTACAAGATGAGGAAGTAGCTTTTAATGTCTTTAAAGCCATGAAATACCCCTTGGATAGTGATAGCTGCTTCAGACTTGACACCATTGATGAGTGCACCAGAGATTTTGTTCAAGCGACAAGTCCTATAGAACCGCTTGAGGCATGCTTGCTTGGGAGTTCTCCTCATGATGATCCACAGATTCGAGCGGTTGTGAGTCAACTTGAGGCTACCGCTCCTATTTTCATCCACCGTCCCTTTGAAGAGCTAGGGAAAGGGGCCAGTAGACCAGTGCCATCCATTCACGAGCCACCAACCTTAGAGCTCAAGCAGTTACCTGGGCATCTGAAGTATGGATTTCTGGGGGACTCATCTACTCTGCCAGTCATTCTTTCTGCTGCTTTGACGACCGATCAGGAAGATAAGTTACTGAGAGTGCTTCGGGAGCACAAGACCGCCATTGGGTGGTCCATTGCTGATATCAGAGGTATAAGCCCTTCCTTGTGCATGCACAAGATTCTGATGGAGGATAGCTACCGACCGTCTGTGGAACACCAACGCCGATTGAACCCTAACATGAAAGAGGTAGTGAGAGCAGAGGTACTGAAGCTTCTGGACGCAGGGATCATCTATCCTATCTCCGACAGTGCGTGGGTCAGTCCTGTGCAAGTGGTTCCTAAGAAAGGTGGGATGACAGTGATCAAAAATGAGAAGGATGAGTTAATCCCCACGAGGACTGTGACAGGGTGGCGAGTATGTATCGACTACAGGAAGCTCAACACAGCCACTCGAAAGGACCATTTTCCTCTTCCTTTCATCGATCAGATGCTCGACCGGCTAGCTGGGCATCCTTACTATTGCTTCTTGGATGGGTATTCGGGCTATAATCAGATCTCCATCGCACCTGAAGACCAAGAGAAGACTACCTTCACCTGCCCGTATGGTACTTTCGCTTTCCGGCGCATGCCTTTTGGGTTATGCAACGCACCGGCTACTTTTCAGCGGTGTATGATGGCAATATTTTCTGATATGGTGGAGCGCTTCATCGAGGTTTTCATGGATGATTTCTCCGTCTTTGGGGAGTCTTTTGACACTTGCCTGGTCAACCTCTCATCTGTTCTCAAAAGGTGTGAGGAAACAAATTTGGTGCTAAACTGGGAAAAATGTCACTTCATGGTGACAGAAGGCATCGTCTTGGGCCACAAAGTCTCTGCTGCTGATGTCGAAGTGGATCGGGCGAAGATTGCCACCATTGAAAAATTACCTCCTCCTACCTCGATCAGAGGTGTGCGCAGTTTTCTGGGGCATGCTGGGTTTTACAGGCGGTTTATTAAGGATTTCTCCAAGATCACAAAACCCCTGTGTAATTTACTTCTTAAGGAGGTTCCCTTCCTATTTGATGCAGATTGCCTAGTGGCATTTGAGGTTCTGAAAAAAGCCTTAATCTCTGCTCCCATTATTGTTGCTCCGGATTGGGATATTCCTTTTGAGTTGATGTGCGATGCCAGTGATTTCGCCATCGGGGCTGTTTTGGGACAGAGTCGGGATAAGCATTTTCATGCCATCTACTATGCGAGTCGAACTTTGAATCCTGCACAAATGAACTATGCCACCACTGAAAAGGAGCTCCTGGCTGTGGTTTTTGCTTTTGATAAGTTCAGGCCGTACTTGATTGGCACCAAAACGATAGTTTTTACTGACCACTCGGCTATCAAGTACTTGATTGAGAAGAAAGATGCAAAACCCAGGCTCATTCGGTGGGTACTCCTACTTCAGGAGTTTGACCTTGAAATTAAAGATAAAAAAGGCAAAGAGAATGTGGTGGCGGATCACTTGTCTCGGTTAGAACCACATGAGCAGCAGGCACCTTCCCCTCCCCAAATTGATGATGCATTCCCTGATGAGCAGCTCTATCGTATCCAAGCTGGTCAGTCCCCTTGTTTTGCAGATTTTGCAAATTTTCTAGCAACCAAGACACTTCCACCAGAGCAGACGAGTCACCAGCGGAAGAAGTTCTACTCTGATGTGAAGCACTATTTGTGGGATGACCCGTTTCTCTACAAACATTGTTCTGATCAGATCATCAGAAAGTGTGTCCCTGAAGTGGAGATAGATCACATTCTTCATCATTGTCATTCTTCCGA
Source organism: Cercis canadensis (assembly GCA_003255065.1). NCBI lineage: Eukaryota > Viridiplantae > Streptophyta > Magnoliopsida > Fabales > Fabaceae > Cercis > Cercis canadensis. The sequence goes on along the minus strand of QAOA01003764.1, from coordinate 101 downwards.
GTATGGGGGTCATTTTGGAGCTAATCGCACTGCTACCAAAGTTCTTCAGTCGGGCTTTTACTGGCCCACTTTATTCAAAGATGCTCATACCTTTGTATCTT
>QAOA01003761.1:0-21895 GCA_003255065.1 Cercis canadensis | reverse complement strand
TCAAATTCATGTACTTTTGCTACTTTTAACTATTTTTTATTCATATGGAATTACTTTAATTTGGCAAGGGTTTCATAATGACCCTTATAACAAGTGCTATTTCTGTTCAAATAAAAAGTTTTAAGGAAGTATTAGTAGCCCTTCCACCAATTCAGTTTTTACTCTTTTTACCAAGCATTGACTAGCTTGAGTTAAATCATTCTTTGTTTTCATTGTCTTTTTCTATATAGTAGAAGGAAAACGACAAACAAAACTGCTATGAAATCTTACCTAGAAGAAATAAGATAACACAACCTAGCATGAAAATTATTAAATTAGCTACTGCATGAATGGTGCACGTACTCTTGAGTGTTTATATTAATTACCTATGGACCTACTTGCATAAACTAATTGAAGTGCATTAATAACATTAGTTACTTACCTACTTGTATTTTATCTTAAGACAATCTAGCATGACAGACGCTTCTAGAGTTAAGTACTTTTTCTTTTTTTTTCTCTTTGTCTTCTATTGTACAGCTAAATGTGGAAAGGTGAGAATTTACAAAAATTATAACTAAAAAATTTTGTTGAAATTTTTTAAATTTCTTGGAGTGACATTAGTTAAAGTAACACAAATTAAAGTTAAGAAATAAAATGTATGCATAATAGCATTTTTTTTTTTTTTTTTTATAGTCCAAGTCATGTACTTTAGTTACTTTTTAACTTTTTTTATTCATTTGGAATTACTTTAATTTGGCAAAGGTTTTGTAACGATCCTTAAAACAAGTCCTATTTAAGTTCAAATTAAAAGTTTTAAGGATGTATTTGTAGCCCTTCCAACTATTCAGTTTTTACTTTCTTTACCAAGCATCGACTTGCTTGAGTTAAGTCATTCTTCATTTTCATTGTCTGTAGCCCTTCCAACTATTCAGTTTTTACTTTCTTTACCAAGCATCGACTTGCTTGAGTTAAGTCATTTTTCATTTTCATTATCTTTTTCTATACACCAAAAAGCAAACGACAAAAAAAATAGCTAAACGTGGAGAGCATTGACATGAAATCTTATCTAGAAGAAACAAGATAACACAACCTCGCATGAAGATTATTAAATCGGCTACTGCATGAATTGTGCACGTACTATAGAGCGTTGATATTAATTTCCTACAGACCTACTTGCATAAAATAATTGAAGTGCATTAATAAACATTAATTACTTACCCACTTGTATTTCATCTTAAGACAACTAGCATGGCAGACCCTTCTAGAGTCAAGTAATTTTTTTTTTTCTATTTGTCTTTTATTGTATAGTTACATGTGGAAAGGTGCGAATTTGCCAAAATTCTAAAACAAAATGTCGTTGAAATTTTTCAAATTTCTTGTAGTGACATTAGTTAAATTAACATAAATCAAAAGTTATAAAATAAAATTTATGCACAATAGCACTTTTTTTTTTGTAGTCTAATTCATGCCCTTTAGTTACTTTTAACTATTTTTTATTCATATGGAATTACTTTAATTTGGCAAGGGTTTCGTAACGATCATTAAAACAAGTCCTATTTAAGGTCAAATGAATAGTTTNACAACCTGGCATCAAGTTTATTAAATTTCCTACAGCATGAATGGTGCATGTACTCTTGAGCGTTAATATTAATTACCTGTGAACCTACTTGCGTAAGATAATTGAAGTGTATTAATAAACATTAATTACTTACCGACTTGTATTTCATCTTAAGACAATCTAGCATGACAGACCCTTCTAGAGTGAAGAAAACTTTCTTTTTTCTCTTTGCCTTTTATTGTACAACTAAATGTGGAAACGTGAGAATTTGCAAAAATTCTAACGGAAAAATTCCATTGAAAATTTTCAAATTTCTTGTAATGACAGTAGTTAAAGTAACATAAATTAAAAGTTATATAATAAAATGTATGAATAATAGCACTTTTTTTTATAGTCTAATTCATGTACTTTAGTTACTTTTAACTATTTTTTATTCATATGGAATTAATTTAATTTGGCAAGGGTTTCGTAATGAGCCTTAAAACAAGTGCTGTTTAAGTTCAAATAAAAACTTGTAAGGATGTATTAGTAGCCCTTAAAACTATTCAGTTTTTACTTTCTTTACCAAGCATCAACTTGCTTGAGTTATGTCCTTCTTCCTTTTCATTGTCTTTTTCTGTGCACTTAAAGGCAAACGACAAATGAAACCGCAAAACGTTGAAAGCATTGACATGAAATCTTACCTAGAAGAAACAAGATAACACAACCTAGCATGAAGATTATTAAATTAGCTACCGCATGAATGGTGCGCGTACACTTGAGTGTTGATATTAATTACCTACGGACCTACTTGCATGAAATAATTGAAGTGCATTAATAAACATTAATTACTTACCTACTTGTATTTCATCTTAAGACAATCTAGCACGCCAGACCCTTTTAGAGTCAAGTAATTTTTCATTTTTCTATTTCTCTTTTACTGTACAGGTAAATGTGGAAAGGTGAGAATTTGTCAAAATTCTAATGGAAAAATTCCGTTGAAATTTTGCAAATTTCTTGTAGTGACATTAGTTAAAGTAACATAAATTAAAAGTTATAAAATAAAATTTATGCACAATAACACTTTATTTTTACAGTCTAATTCATGTACTTTAGTTACTTTTAACTATTTTTTTATTCATATGAAATTATTTTAATTTGGCAAGGGTTTCGTAACAAGCCTTAAAACAACTGCCATATAAGTTCAAATAAAATTTTTTAAGGAATTATTAATAGCCCTTCCAACTATTCAGTTTTTACATTCTTTACCAAGCATCGACTTGCTTGAGTCTAGTTATTCTTCATGTTCATTGTCTTTTTTCTGTACACCAGAAGGCAAATGACAAACCGAAGAGTTAAATGTGGAAAAGCATTGACGTGAAATCTTATCTAGAAGAAACAAGATAACACAACTTGGCATGAAGATTATTAAATCAGCTACTGCCTGAATGGTGCACGTACTTTTTTTGGTGGTTTTGGCTCATGGTGTTTTTGTACATTTAATATTTAAAATCTTCTTCACTATATACACCTACCTAGTGACGTGTAATGATTTCATTTAATCTTTGACTTTTATCCTTTATAGTAGGTAAGTAATTAATTTTAATAATGCACTTCAATTATTTTATGTTTCGAGCCTATGTTCATCCTTATCTGCCACAATATAAATGACTAGCACGGTTGGAACTGAAGAGGCAAAGGAGCCAGCTGATCAAACTGAGGCTGTTTGCGAGAAAAAAATATCCAGGTTCATACATGCACTATTATTTCATTTTAAGATTGCTCTAGTTACATAATTCATTGTTAATCTCTGTTTGTATGAGACAGTGGCAAAGCCTGTAGTCTGTAGATTTGTCTTCTCTGGTTTGTAACTTTTTGTGTTTGCGTTTTGAATTCAAAGTAAGGGTACAAAAGAATGAGTAACCATATGAAAAGAGATGGAAAATGATATGTAAACTAATCTTTTATCACAAACTAGCTATACATAATTAGTACGGTTGGTGAATTTGAGTTCACTTGACTAAAACTTTTTAGCACTTTGGGTTCTCAAAAAGTATATATATATTTTCAATTTTTTCCATGTACTATGATTTTATTCAATTGAATCCTTATAAAATTTGAACTTTTTGGATTGATTGTGAAAAAGCTAAGCAATGGTACCATAGAACTATGCTACTTCAGCAACCTCTGATATTTATTTTAGTTAAAACGCATATGGGTTCCAATAAACAAACACAAAAAATATTTCAACCATTGATTTTACTACTATATTATCATACAAATAAAAGAGATAGAGAGAAATAGAAGGAAGGAGGGAAAGGGCGGTCAAGAAGCATACCAGAGGAAAAAGATTTTCAGGTTCAGGATTTTTGGACAATATATTATCTATGTTTTCTCTGTTTTCATGTTATTTTAATAGTATTATGGATCAAATGTAATTTTACTTGTTTTGAGAAAATGAATGTGTTAATTCTCTTATTTTAAAGTTGCATAATTTGGTCTTCTTATTTTTCAAAAAAAAATAGAATTTCCTTACATGACAAGCAAATAAAAATGATTTTATCTCTAAACATGAGAAATTCTTGTAAGAACCACAAAACAAGGGCGATTTTTAAAATGTTTCTCTTTTATTAAATTCTTTTAAAATGGAATTCCAAGTTACTATCACCAAATCGCTTCTTTTGTTGCATGTATTAGAAATGAGTACACTTGTACAATCTCTCATTTGTTTTTGTTTTTTACCAATAAAATGAGAGCATAGTTGATTTTGGAGGCAATAATTTGTGAGTGATTGTGTCAATTATTGCACGTTATTTATAATGTGTCTGAACTGATAGGGAAAAAGAGGTTGACGCTCAAGTGCGATGGCATCTGCTATTGGCCGTAACGATACAAGTACTTCAGCTGAGCAAAGAAATGAGATCCCGACCCCCAAAGAACCTATACTGCGGTGGTCTGCTTGTCGCATCTACGAGGTTCCTCAGAGGTTCCGGAAAATGAAGGAGAAGGCATATACCCCACAACTAGTGTCCATTGGCCCTATTCACCACAATGACAGAAACTTGAAGCCGATGGAGGAACAGAAGAAAATATATTTTGAATTTTTCAAGCAACGTCTACCCAATTCGTCGCCGCGGAACTTATCAGAGTTTAAAAACTACCTTGAAAAAAATGAACAGAACATACGCAAATGTTATTTAAAGAAATATGATACCTCCACACGAGAGTTTGTGACCATGATACTGTTGGATGCTGTCTTAATCATGGAGCTCTTTCTCAGATACGAATCCAATCAAAAAGATGATATTTTATTTACCAGGCTTTGGATCGAGTATGGTATACGGCGAGACTTGGCACTGCTCGAGAATCAGCTTCCAATGCATGTTCTGTCAGAATTATTCAAAATGTATGTCTTTTGTCCTCCTACAGAGCAAGGGAAAAAGATTCAAATCTTTCAAGATCTTGTATTTCGTTATTTTAAAGATTTAAATCCTTCATCTCTAAAAGATCCTGAACCTCCATCTGAAACTCCATCGATAGATAGGCATAAGCTGAAGATTTACAAACCGCAAAATTTTACTGATTTTATTAGATATTGCTGCTGCTGTAGCGGCGTTGTTGATGATCAGATGACAGGAAGTAATACAGACGAGGCTGGTAATATATATTGCTTCCTTCCTACTTGTGATGAGGAATCGAAAGATGAGAAAAGCTCCACTGATGATGATGGGAGAACTGCAAGAAAGTCAGACGAGGCGGGTATAACCTTCGCGAAGCATCCAGATAAAGCATCCAGCCACCGGAATAGCGGCGTTGTTGATGATCAGATAACAGGAAGTAATACGGACGAGGCTGATAATATATATTGCTTCCTTCCTACTTGTGATGAGAAATCTAAAGATGAGAAAAGCTCCACTGATAATGATGTGAGGACTGCAAGAAAGTCAGACGAGGCTGGTAATATGTATTGCTTCCTTCTTACTTGTGATGAGAAATCGAAGGATGAGGAAAGCTCCACTGAATGAGGGCTGCAAGAAAGTTAGACGAGGCGGGTGTAACCTTCGAGAAGCATCCAAATGAACAAACTTTACTTGCAATAGAATTCCAGAAGAATAAGTTCCTTGATAAGTTTCCATTCTTGAGTTTGATACCAAAGATAAAGAGTGTTAAATCTCGTCTCCAAATCCCACAACTAACAGTAGACGACAACACAGAATGCATCCTCAGGAACCTCATTGCCTTAGAGCAGTGTCACTATCCGAGGGAAGATTACATTTCCAATTATGTTGCTCTTCTAGACTGTCTCATCGACAGTAAGGAAGATGTGGATTTTCTTGTTGATAAACAAATTATTGTCCAACAAGTGGGAAGCAACAAGGAAATAGTAACTTTGTTCAATAACCTCCTCAAAGAAGTCTGTTTAAGTTCGTCATGTTATGGTGGCATTAGAAAAAGGCTCAACGAACACTACAACAATCCATGGAACCGTGCTATGGCTAAGTTGAAGTCGGACAGCGTTGATAGAAATCTCATATATCTAGCATGTAATTTCATTAAGGTTTTGTTTGGGTGGGGTATTTGACAAATTATTGTGTATTTCAAATATATATAATTGAAATGCAGCATTTCAAATATATGTATTTATAAAATACCTTGTTTAGATACTCTATTATAAAAAGAGTAATTTAACAACAATATTCAAAACTATTGATAGACATTACAAGGCCCCTTCAAATCACATTCTTTAATTAGTAAAAGAAAAATATAAGAAAAAAATCAATCACAAAACATGGATGTGCAATGCAATGTAATTAAGAGAACAATATAAGAAAAAAACTTACACAAAGATAGATCCTTTTCACTTCCAAGCTCAATCATCATTTACAAATGAACATACGGAAATATAGCTATAACAAAAACAAAGAAAAGCTTCTAGGTAGGTAGCAGAAAAATCTATAATAAAAGAACAAAGGGGAAAGACCTTCCTCCTTCAAAAGCGAAAGGTGAGGTCAAGATTGATGTGCTGCTCAGGGCTAAGGGGGAGAACCTTTTAGCACAACACAAATAGTTGACCAAATCCTATATCTCTCTGCAAACCACAATGTTACGTAAAAAGTGTACGCAAGTGTACGTATTGTATCAAGTAATACAGATGTGAGTTAAAGTATCGTCCCACAGAGACTGTAACTACTAAATACCAAAATAAGCATATCCCAATTTTATCTAGACGATAGATAAGTTGAATTATGGTGATAATTAAATGCAGAATAGTAAATGAAGAATAATCACTATAAAAAGAGTAGAAATATGGAGAGAGAATATCTAGGGTTTCGATTTCACCGTAGCTAGTTCGAATTGTTACTTCCTTTTCATTAGCCAAAGACAATCTTCTTAATTGCTATCCAAGAACCCTAAAGTATCCATTAGCCTTTCCCAAGGTTAAACAAATGTATTCCCAAACTATGACTTACTATATCCCTATGTGAATTGCGAATAATCTAAAAATTCAATTAATTTTATGGTTCTCTTTAATAGCTACATAAATCATAAAGGTATATCTTTATCCCTTATGGAATCTATGTTCTTAATCCCTATGATCTTCAATTACAACTAACTTGCACTGTGGTGGTCTAAGTGTTGCATCTACGAGGTTCCTCAGAGTCTCCGGAAAGAGAATAAAGAAGCTTATACCCCAAAATTTATCTCCATTGGCCCTATTCACCACAATGAAGATAACTTGAAGCCGATGGAGAAACAAAAACAAATATACAATATATATTCTGAAAGACATCTACTCAATGGACAGACCTTAATAGACGTCTATAAAGCCTTCCTTAAAACAAATGAAGATAACATACACAGATGTTATTCAAAGAAATTTGATGATCATATCTTCAACAAGGACCATCAATTTGTAGACATGATACTGTTGGATGTTGTCTTCATCATGGAGCTCTTTCTCAGAAGCGTAAATTATCTCGACAAAGAAAGTGATCTTCTATTCACTCAGCCATGGATAAAGGGAGGCATAGATCTAGACTTGTCACTACTTGAAAATCATCTTCCAATGTTTATCCTGGAAGAATTATACAACAATTTTGTCCCTGATCTTCTTAAAGGGAAAAAGCATTCTAGCTTTCATCAACTTGCCTACAAATATTTATGTTATCCTGAATTTCCAATGCAAGACATATACAACTTGCTAAGGATATATGAATGATCGAATCATTTCACTGATATGTTCAGAGATGGCACCCTTCCTCTGTTAGAGGAAAATGAATATTTCACTCAAGTCTTGCATTGCAGTTAGTTCCACATTTTCCAATCCTAGTTTTGATGATAACAAATGACCTTTCTAGAAGCACTATCACTAACCCTAATATGTTTTTTTAAGTGTGTTACTGAGTTATAGGTTAGTGATTATGTTGGGTCAAAAAGAAGAACAAGTTTCTACCTCAGGAAGAACCAGTTCTTGTACATAACTTGTTTTTCTCAGAAGATCATCTATGGCAGTGAAAGTCTGAAGATATTTTGAATTTTGAAGAATATTCCAGAGAAAATATCAATCAATCAGAGGAGTAGACTTTGGAAGCAATCAATCAAAAAAGAGCTGTTGGAATTATATAAAAGGAAGTTTTTCAAAGGAGGAGCTATATTAGGAAACAAATCAAAGAGGAATAAAAAGATTCCTAAAATAGCACAAATTGACAGCCAAGCATTGAAGACTTTGTCTACAATTGAAATGGTCATCTTCTACCTCTGGACTCCTATAAATTGAAGTCCCGAGTGCTGATAAATTATGAGAAGAACATAAGCAAACGTTTGAAGAAAATTCTATGTCATTACAAATCAAGTTCATTGTCTTCTCATCTCTCTATACTACTCCTTGTATATTATTCTTTGAGAGGGTTTTATTTTCCTATTGGGACTAAACCTATTCTGGGTTTCTGTAATACAGATTTCCGTTGGAAAAATCTAGAGAGAGTGACCTCTATTTTTGGTTAGAGGGAGAGAAAGTTTCTGATGAGCTTTTGTAAAACCAGAGAGAAAGAGTTTACTGGTGAGCTCTTGTAAAACCAATTTGAGAGAATTTTTGGTTAGCTCTTAGGAAACTAGAGATTGTAAAAGTTTGGAGAAGCTTGGACAAATAACCTCAGTGCTAGTGGAACCCCAACCTTGGGAGAGTTGATGTAGGCAGTGTTTGGCCGAACCACTATAAAAAAATTTGGGTTAAATCTCTTCTCCCTACTCTTTCTATTTCTGCTATTTGCTAGATAAACTAGTTTCATGTATAATAAACTGGTTATGAATTAAGCCTACTAAAAATCTGGTTTTAAGTTGATTTTCTACCTTGATTAAATAGTTTATCTGTGCTTATATGGTCCTTGAATTTCTGGATATATTTATGGGTGATTATCTTTGAGTCATTCATGGTTATCAAAATTTGAATATGTTTGTGTGTGGTTTTTTGGGCTGAAAAAGGACAAGTTGTAAAACAAGTTCTTGTTTAAAAATTGGTTATTACAGAAAAAAGTTTTAATTGGTGATTTTGGTCATTATTGTTTTAATCTCCTATTCACCCCCTTTAGGAGCATACCTACACTCTCAATTGCAATATTCAAGTGCAAGGAATATTTATAGGATACAAAAGATAATTCTAGAGAATAAGTCTTTTGAGTTTCATAACCCCTACATAACTCTCACTAATATCTCCATAATTCTCACAAACTATTGCATAACTCCATAACTCCCACTAGCTATAGTAAAACCTCTTAAGTAGAAATAATTCCTTATTAAAGTGACCTAAAAACATGAAAGTTACAACTCAAAAAGACACATAACCTAAAAATAATAATTTCAAATTATTATTTTTAACATCCTCCTTAATTTGAAATTTTCTTTTGAACTACAAGTATTGCCCAAAATCTTTGAAAATCTTCATATTTCAAAGGCTTAGTGAAAATATATGCAATTTGGTCTTGAGTCTTCACATACTTGGGCTTTACCTCCTTCCTTGCAACACATTCTCTAATAAAATGATACATTGTGGCTGTATGCTTGCTTCTATCATGGAACATTGGATTTTTGGAAAAAGCTATTGCAGACTTGTTATCAATGCAGATCTATGTAGCTTCTTCTTGTGACAATTAAACTTCCTGTAACAATCTTCTAAGCCAAATAGCATGACATGTACAAGCAGTTGTAGCCACATACTCTGACTCATAAGTTGAGAGTGTGACAATTGATTGCTTCTTGGAACTCCAAGAAAATGGATAATCTCCCAAGAAAAATACAAAGCCAGTAGTACTCATTCTATTATCAATATCTCCTGCAAAATCACTATCACAGTATCCCAAAAGCTTGAAATCATTAGAAGATGAATAAAAGAGCCCAAAGTCAATTGTACCTTTTAGGTAATGAAAAATCCTTCTAGCAGCCTTCATGTGGGTGGAAGTAGGAGATTACATGTAGTGACTCACTACCCCAACCGCAAAAATAATATTTGGCCTCGTACTTGTCAAGTATCTCAAACTTCCAACAAGGCTTTTGAAAATAGTAGAATCTACCTCATTTCCGTCATCAAACTTTGACAATTTTTTTCCCCATTCCATGGGTGTCTTCACAGAATTACAATCAGACATTCTGAATTTCTTTAAGATTTCCTTTGCATAACATTTTTTAGAGACAAAAATTCATTCTTTCATTTGCTTTACCTCTAGGCCCAAGTAGTATGACATGAGCCTTATATCAGTCATCTCAAATTCTCTTGCCATAGTCTTCTTGAAGTCTTCAAACAAACTTGGATTAGATCCAGTGAAGATTAGATCATCCACATAAAAACAAACAAACCAATGTCTCCAATTTCATATGACTTAACATAAAGAGCATATTCACTAGGACAGTGAACAAACCCGTTGTCTTGAAAGTAATTGTCGATGCCACTATTTCATGCTCTTGGTGCTTGCTTCAGTCCATAAAAAGCTTTCTTCAATTTAAGGACTTTCTCTTCATGCCCTTCAACCACGTAGCCTATTGGTTGTTGAACATAGACTTCCTCCTCTAGGTAGCCATTTAAGAAAGCTGACTTCACATCAAGTTGATAAATCTTCCACTTCATTAGAGCTGCCAAAGTAATTATCAAATGAATTGTCTCCATATGAACAATGGGTGCAAACATTTCTTCATAATCAACTCCTTCAATTTGCATGTAGCCTTTAGCAACAAGCCTTGCTTTGTATATGTCCACATCTCCTATGGCATTCTTTTTGTTTTGAACATTCATTTGACTCCAATTGCCTCATGACCCTTGGGAAGAGATGTCAACTCCCAAGTGTTGTTCTTCTCAATGGCATCAATCTCCTCTTGAATGGTTTGTCTCCATCTTTTGTCATTTGAGGCATCATCAAAATTCAATGGCTCACTATCTACAAAGAGACAAAATAATTTGTTTAGAATCTCATCAGTCTCATCATATAAATTAGGAAGCCTTTTATATTTTGTAGGCCTTACACTTGAGCTTTCTCCAGAAGATGATGATGCTTTATGTGTGGGTGTAGGAGGTGGAGTGATGTTATGAGTAGGTGAAAAAGGTGTAGTAGTATCTTGCAAAGGAGTCAAAATCTATTGCTCTTCATCTCCAATAAGGAAAGAAATCCCAAGTTTTTCCTTGTGAATCCCAACTCCAAGTGGCTTCTTCATCAAACTTCACATCTCGGCTCACAACAATCTTGCCATTTATTGGGTTGTTAGCTTGTAGCCTTTGGAATTTGGATCATAGTCATTGAACACATGCTTCACACTTTCTATCATCAAGCTTGGATCTTCCTTGATCGGGCACATGGATATAGGCAATGGTTACAAAAACTCACAAATGATCAACACTTGGCTTGTTTCCACTCTATGCTTCTTGTGGTATTTGATCTTTGACATTCTTTGCTGGAGAGTGGTTGGACAAATAAATTGCACATGAAACAGCTTCGGCCCAAAATTCCTTCGGCATGTTTTTAGCTTTCAACATACATCTAGCCATATTAAGAATTGTCCTATTTTTCCTCTCTGCTACCCCATATTGTTATGGTGATCTAGGAACCATTAAAGGGTGGTGAATTTCATGAATTTCACAAAATTTATTAAATCTTTTTGATGTGAATTCGCCTCCTCTATTGGATCTTAGAGTTTTGATTACATAACCACTCTCATTCTTTACAAGAGCCTTGAAATTTTTAAATATAACAAATGAATTTTATTTTTGCTTTAGAAAATAGACCCAAGACTTCATACTATAATCATCAATAAAAAGTAAGAAGTATTTATTTTTACCAAAGAATGATGGATTAATTGGTCTGCACACGTCATTATAAACTAGTTGGAGTGGCTCAGTTGCTCTATTAGTGACTTCTTTTGGAAAGCTTCTTCTTGCATGTGTTGCCAATGAGACATGTTTTACACAATTGATTGGGATGTTTAATTGAAGGCATCCCTTTTACCATCTTTTTTTCTCCCAAAGCTTTGATTGCATCAAAATTCAAATGACCAAATCTCATATGCCAAAACCATACTTCATCTCCAACATTAGCCTTCAAACATTATACTTCAATTGTATTGAGATTCAATAAGAACATTCTATTTCTAGCCATGGACACCTTAGCAATCAAATTAGTATTATGATCTCTTAAGCCAACAATAATCTTTCACGTGAATTTCGTATCCCTTTTCAACAAGTTGTCCTAAACTTAAAATATTACATTTTAATTTGGGCACATAGTAAACATCGATAATTAGCTTTTGACCGCCATCTTTGAGAGAAATTAAAATTGTACATTTTCCTTGAATTTGGACTTTTTAGTTGTCTCCAAAAGAAACACTGCCTTTCATCTTCTCATCCAGCTCTACAAATTTTTCTTTGTAGCCACACATGTGATTGCTTGCTCCATTATCTAGATAATATAAACTCTTGTCATCTTTTTCATCTTCCTTGACTACTAGCAACAAAGTTGGCTCTTCCACTTCTTGCTTATCATGAACAATATTGACTTTTTCTTCAACATCATTAGTTGCATAACAATATTCCAAAGCATAATGCCCAAATTTATGACAATTGAAGCATTCAACATTAGACTTGTCATACGTTCATCTAGGATTGTAGTCTCTTGCTCTACCTCTTCCTCTTCCACGGCCTATAGTTGATTAATGGTATTTTTCTTCATTGTTTGAAATATCACGATTACCTTTTTCTCTTTCTCCTTGGCCATGACCACGCCATCTTTCTCGCCCACGTCCTCTATGACTCTTGTCTCCTCCTTCATCTTTCAAAAAGACTTTGGCTTTGAGAGCTTCCTCTAATGGCTCATTTTGCAATTTTGAGACTTTTTCTTCTTTGGCTTGGATAGCACTAATCAATTCATCAACAATCATGCCATTTAGATCATTTGAATAATCAAGAACACATGACACAGTGTTAAATTTTGGAGCCAAAGAATGAAGGATCTTATATTTCACACGATCATCTTCAATGTCTTCTCCATACCTCTCCAATTGATTGACATTGGCCAACACCCTTGAACTATAATCCAAAAAAGATTTGGATTCCTTCATGTGCAATGCTTCAAATTCTCGTCATAGAATTTGAAGTCGCACCTTTTTTACTTTGTCAACTCCTTGGAAAGATTTTTGTAAAATCTCTCATGCTTCTTTTGCAGTGGTTCCTTCATGAACATCAAATCATCCAAACTTTGATGGATGAAAGTAAGGGCTTGTTGATCCTTCTTCTTCAACTTTGCCAAGGCTTCCTTCTCGTTTCTCGGTAATGTGGCTTCATCTTCTGGTTGAGTATAGCATTTTTCTACAACCTCCCATGCATCTTGTGATCCTAACAAGGCTTTCATACGTAGACACCAACTATCATAATTTTATTTTGTAAGATGAGGGAATTAGAATGGAACTATTCCCTTGTTTTCCATTTCTCAACACTCACAAGGAATTACTCCTAAGATAAAACTAGGCTCTGATACCACTTTATTAGAGGAAGAGAAATGTTTCACTCAAGTCTTGCATTACAATATTCAAGTACAAAGGATATTTATAGGATACAAAAGATAATTCTAGAGAATAAGTCTATTGAGTTTCATAACCCCTAAATAACTGACTAATATCTCCATAATTCTCACTAACTTTTGTATAACTCCATAACTCCCACTAGCTATAGTAATACCTCTTAAGTAGAAATAATTCCTTATTGAAGTCACTTAAAAACATGAAAGTTTCCTTGTGGTTATCAGGATTTGAAAGACACGGAAGGCTTCCACTTTGATTTACTGAAGACTACAATAAAGCTGGACGGCTGGGATAACCTTTAAGAGTTGTGGAATACTTGAGAAAATAGAGTTCAAGAAGGAAGGGTTCCTCTGTATGCTTCCATTCTTGAGTTTTATACCATGGATAGAGCATTTTAAAGCTCGTTTTGAAATCCCACAATTATACGTGGAAGACTCAACAACAGCCCTCTTAAGGTCCATCATTGCCTTAGAGCAGTGTCACTATCCGAACCAAAAACTTGTTTCCAGTTATATTGCTATTCTGGACCGTCTTATCGACACTCAAGAAGATGCGGATTTTCTTATCGAGAAAGAAATTATCAAACACACAATGGGCAGTAACAAGGAAGTGGCAAGTTTGTTCAATAGGCTCCTCAAAGAAGTCTATATGAATTCATCATTTTATGGTGACATCATAACCAAGATCAAAAAGCACTATGACAATCCATGGAACAAATCTATGGCCACATTGAAATCCGTGTACTTCTGTAACCTATGGAGAGGTAGTTTAACAATGGTGGCAATTGTTGTCTTCTTCTTCACTGTCTTTAACAGTGTCAATACTTTCTTAAAATATATCTAAAATTTGGGTGTGAGTTTGTTTTTCCTTTGAGTTTAAATGGCTCTACAGTATTTTATAGTTTCAATTTCATCAAACCGGATTTTTGAAAGAGTCTAAGTTAATAAATTAGGTTTACTTATGTGTGTACTTTGACATAACTACACGTGACTTGCACGTGTGCTTAGCAGTCATGCTTTTATAAAATGTCCGTTTGTTGTTATTTGCAAAAAATATTGCTATAATATATGTTATTGTACCAAAATAATTCTTTTTATATGATTTAAAGCACAATATATAATCCCATACAAAACAACACAATATATAATATGTAAAACCTTTTAAAAATTATATATGTAATGATGATAATAATGAGAATGTAACAATATAAAACATCATTTACCCAAAAGTGGAAAAATGCCAAAATCGTTGGGTGATGTTTTTCACAACCCATTACTTTTACCCCAAGACAAGGCTAGAACAACTTAACTAGGCCTCACCAAATAGCCCAAAGTTCAACAAAGAAAATATCTCCGTGAAGAACTTTAGAGACAAAAAAACATATTGGTATGCCCTGTAATTGATGAACACACTTTTTATACAGTAGTTATCCCTCATATTTAGTCTTTTAAACCTCTTTTGGGCTGAATTGAGTAGACTTGGACCTCATTTCATGACTTTGGATCCAATTGTGCCTGATTGCATTTTTTCAGCAATACTGAGCATTTTATGTTGTCTCTGTGTTTCATGCATATCTTTAGTTTTGGATGTCTAAAAATTTTGAGTCATACCTTGTAGGAAATCTGAGAAAATTATCTACAACTTTCATTCAGGGTCCAAAGACAATTCGAACATCCAGAAGGTCATATGCAGCCTGGAAGCCAGAGAAGACATGCTGTCGCAGGATCCTGACCCACATGCAGTGTTTGGACCATAACTTGAGCTGTAGATGTCATATGGACTTGAAACTAGGCCCATTAGACAGATAACATACAGAGCTTCAATTATTATGAAGAAAGGTTCACCAGATTGTATAATTTAGATGGTCTTATTTTCTGTCGAAGTTGGCTGATGGTTCCAGAAACCTGTTGGCACTTAAATGGGCCTAACTTCTTCATTACAAGTCCAAATGAGCCCAAACCAAAGCCCAATGAAAGCTAAGGCCCATGGGAACAAGTGTGCCCTAAGGGCAATTTGGGTGTACATGTAATTTTGGAGGTCTATATGTTCAAGAGGAGGCAGCCGAAAATCAGAATTAGACAATTAGGATATTTTAGATAGCTTTTCAAGTTTTCTTAGTCTTTAAGTCTTTCTAGTTTTTCTTAGTCTTTAAGTTTTCTCTCAAGATATTTTGAAAGAACTTAGCTTCTCTTGTTCATGGAGGGCTAAATCATCAAATCAATCCAGGTTCTAACTATTCTGATTATTGATTCTGAGATTATGTGTTGTTGTTATTCATTTAGTTGTTAATCAAGTTCTTTCAATGCTCTGAAATATTCTGTTTAAATTGTTAAATTTGGATTTGGATTATTCATGTGTTAATTGCTTAATTGCATGTGATAAAAGAGGATTGTATGGTTAATTAGTGTTTCTAAGCTTTTGGATGGATTAATTACCTTGGCTGGATCATGGACTTAGGTAAAACTAGACTTGAATGTTTGCTTAATTCATTTAGTCTTAGTTAATTCCGAATTATGGTTGCTTAACCAATGGGCATCCATAGAGGACTGAGAGGCATCTTTGGACTGAGAGGCTTCTTGATGTTTTCTAAGGCCAAGAACATGGTTAGTAATTGAATGGATCATTGGAAATCAAGGATGGATTGAAATCAGAATCAGTTAAGGCTTGGATTGGTTATTTTCCCTAAAACTTTACCACTTACCATTAATTTTTGTTAATCACATAAACATACAAAACCCCCCTGTTGATATGGTTCTTAATATGATTCACTAAATAGAACAATCTTTAGGTTCGACTTAGGGTTGCCTTATGCTACAAGTAGGTTAGGTAACCGACCTTAAACTTTAACTAATTTGAGGAGCCTCGGCAGCACATCAGTTCCCATGTGGTAATTTTTTCTGACCATGCAGCACTCAAGTTCCTCCTGAAGAAACCAGATGCCAAACCCAGATTGATCAAATAGATGCTCCTTCTCCAAGAGTTCAACCTTGAGATTAAAGATAGGAGTGGAGCAGAGAATGTGGTTGCTGACCACCTGAGCCAGATCAAGAGAGATTCTGATGAGCAGATTCCTATTCAGGATTCATTCCCTGACGAGCAGCTTTTAGAGCTGCATGGTGAGTTTCCCTAGTTTACTGATATTGTTAATTATCTGGTTGCTCATGTTTTGCCTGCACACCTCACACGTGCACAGATTGATAAATTTAAGAGTGAGGCTAAATATTATGTGTGGGATGATCCTTATTTGTGGAGATTCTGTAATGATCAGATAATTAGGAGATGTATGCTTAACCATGAGTTCCATTATGTGCTTACTTTCTGTCAGTCCTATGCCTGTGGAGGCCATTTTGGTCCTCAGAAAACAGCTAGGAAAGTATTAGATTTTGGTCTATATTGGTCCGCTTTGTTTCATGATGCATATGCCTTTTGTAAATCTTGTGAGCAATGCCAAAAATTAGGAATATAACTCGTAGGAATGAGATGCCCCAACAACCTTTGTTGTTCTATGAGCTTTTTGATGTTTGGGGTATTGATTTTATAGGTCCATTTCCTGTTTCCTTTGGCTTTGTTTATATTCTATTGGCTATGGATTATGTTTCCAAGTGGGTGGAGGCTATTCCCACCAGGACTGATGATTCTCATGTGGTTGTAGAGTTTGTTAGATCACATATCTTTTGCAGGTTTGGCATACTCAGAGTGATCATCAGTGATCAAGAATCACACTTCTGCAACCGGCACATGAAGACCTTGTTGAGCAAGTATGGAGTTTTCCACAAGACTTCCACCCCTTACCATCCTCAGACGAATGGCCAAGCCGAAGTCTCTAATCGAGAGGTTAAGAGAATTTTGGAGAAAATTGTGAGGCCGGATAGAAAGGATTAGAGTAAGAGGTTGGAGGATGCTTTATGGGCATATCAGACCACCTACAAGACACCTATAGGCATGTCACCTTATAGGTTTGTCTTTGGGAAGGCGTGTCACTTACCAGTGGAGTTAGAGCATCAGGCGTATTGGGCAGTTAAGGCTTGCAACATGGACATAGGACTAGCAGGAGTCGAAAGGAAGTTACAACTTCAAGAGTTAGAGGAACTCCGATTAAAGGCCTATGAGAACTCTCGGCTGTACAAAGAGAAGACTAAGGCCTTTCATGATAAGCTGATCCTTTGGAAGGAATTCCAAGTGGGGGAGAAAGTGCTTCTATACAAATCTCGCCTTAAGTTGTGGCCAGGTAAATTGAGATCCCGATGGGAGGGACCCTTTGTTGTCACTAATATTTTTGCTTATGGTGCAGTTGAAATCCAAGATGTGACTACGGGGAGGACCTTCAAGGTCAATGGACATCGACTTAAGAAGTTCCATGGTGGAGATGAGAGTTTGGTTGAGGAAATGGCTTTGAGTGATGCCATCTACCCGACTTGATTGAGCTTTAGGGGAGTTCTTTCGGATTATGTTTCTGTTTTTGTTGTTCTTTCGGATTATGTTAATTTTCTGTTCTTGTTGTTTAGTTTTGTTCTATTGATGTTTTTAATTTTGTTTGTTAGTTCTATTTTACGTATGATGAACACACTTTTTATACAATATTTATCCCTCATATTTAGTCTTTTAAACCTCTCTTGGGCTGAATTGCATAGACTTGGACCTCATTTCATGACTTTGGATCCAATTGTGCCTAATTGCATTTTTCAGCAATACTGAGCATTTTATGCTGTCTCTGTGTTTCGTGCATATCTTGCATTCTGGATGTCTAAAAATTCCGAGTCATACCTTGTAGGAAAGCTGAGAGAATTTTCTAAAACTTTCATTCAGGGCTCCAAAGCCAATTCAGATGTCCAAAAGGTCATATGCAGCCTAGAAACCAGAGAAGACATGTTGTCGCGGGATCCTGACCTACATGCAGTGTTTGGGACATAACATGAGATTTAGGTGTCATATGGACTTGAAACTAGTCCCATTGGAAAGCTAACAGACAGAGCTTCAATTGTTATGCGGACTAGTTAACTAGATTATATAGTTTAGATGGTATTATTTCCATTCGAAGTTAGCTGATGGTTCCAGAAACCTGTTGGCACTTAAATGGGCCTAACTTCCTCATTACAAGTCCAAATGAGCCCAAACCAAAGCCCAATGAAAGCTAAGGCCCATGGGAACAGGTGTGCCCTAAGGGCAATTTGGGTGTACATGCATTTTTGGAGGTCTATATGTGCAAAAGGAGGCAGCCGAAAATCAGAATTAGGGCATTAGGATATTTTAGACAGCTTTCTAGTTTTTCTTAGTCTTTAAGTTTTCTCTCTAGATATTTTGTAAGAACTTAGCTTCTCTTGTTCATGGAGGGCTAAATCATCAAATCAATCCAGGTTTTGGCTGTTCTGATTATTGATTATGAGATTATGTGTTGTTGTTATTCATTTAGTTGTTAATCAAGTTCTTTAAATCCTCTGAAATATTCTGTTTGAATTGTTAAATTTAGATTTGGATTATTCATGTGTTCATTGCTTAATTGCATGTGATAAAAGAGGATTGTATGGTTAATTAATGTTTCTAAGCTTTTGGATGGATTAATTACCTTGGCTGGATCATAGACTTAGGTAAAACTAGACTTGAATGTTTGCTTAATTCATTTAGTCTTAGTTAATTCCGAATTTTGGTTGCTTAACCAGTGGACATCCATAGAGGACTGAGAGGCTTCTTGATGTTTTCTAAGGCCAAGAACATGGTTAATAATTGAATGGATCATTGGAAATCAATGATGGATTAAAATCAGAATCAGTTAAGACTTGGATTGGTTGTTTTCTCTAAAACTTTACCACTTACCATTAATTTCTGTAAAACACTTAAACAAACAGAACCCCCCTGTTGATATGTTTCTAAATATGATTCACTACTCAGAAAAATCCTTAGGTTTGACTTAGGGTTGCCTTATGCTACAAGTAGCTTAGGTAATTGACTTTAAACTTTAATTAATTTGAGGAGCTTCGGCAGCTCATCATATTTTGGCGCCGTTGCCGGGGATTATTCTAGTTTTGATCAATCTTAGTAGGAGTGTACTTTACTGCTAACCCTTCATAAACCCCCCTTTGTTGTTTTGTCTTGGTAGTTTTTGATGAAAACGGGTGATTTTAGGCAAATTTTTCAGAAAATTTAGTATGAATTTTTTAGCACAGAATGATCTGAGAATTGTTCAGTTAAAGGAAAACGTCCTGACAAGCAAAACTCACTGTTTGTAGTGAGCCCCACCCTATTTTGGCCAAATTCCATCGTTTAGACCACTTTTTCAATTTTGTAATATTTTTTATTTGATTTTTGACTTCCATTTTCATCTAGTTTTCAAGTTGTGGTGGTCTCATAATTTTTAAAAATGTTTAGATACCTTAATTACAATTATTTTGTTGTGTTTTTGTCTTTGTTTTGTGCATTTTGTGTGTTTATCTTTTAGTTCAATTCTGTCACTTTTTGTGTGATTTTGTGTTTTGTTGTTCTGTCACTTTTTTTTGTTCATGGTGCATACTAGGTTCCCCTACTACTAAAAAAGTCAAAAAGGTTGTTGTATCACTTTCTGACCAACAGAGAATGGACCATAAACTTGATGAATTGACATATTTGGTGAGACAATTGGCAGTGGGACAACAAGCACCTGAACCAGCCATGCAACCAATCCAATTTTGTGGCATATGTGCTTGCACCTCTCATCCCACCAATGCATGCCCTACACTTCAAGATGATGATTATGGATTTCAAGATCCCTTTGTAGCTACAACCGATGTCTTTTCTGGAAAATTATCTTACCAACCCCAACAGCCTACATATGATCCATCCTTCAACATCTATGACTATGAGTGGAGAGATTATACCAATTTGACATATGGCAATGCAGCGCCTCCAAAGCAATATTGGCAACCATTCGAACAGCCTATGCAACAACCAAGTTCAACATACACAGAACCTGAACCTTCAATTGAGGACTTGGTGAAGCAATTGGCAACTCATACCATGCAGTTCCAACAGAGGACAGAGGCCGCCATACAAAACTTAGATATCCATATTGGACAATTGGCATCCTCAACGAGTCAATTGCAGACCCAAGGTTTTGAGCCTACGCAGCATTCCATGGATGAGCACTCTGTCTTTCACATTGATTTGATTAATGATCTAGTTGGGGATGGGTATGATGAGCTCTGTGCTGACTTCCCAGATTTAGTTGGTGTTGATGACTCTGTTCAGTGTAACTCATGTCCTGATTGTGATGGTGATGTACCTTGTGCAGTATGTGCTGAGATATCTGCCTTTTTTAGCAATACTGATTCTATGTGCTGCAATTGTGGTGATTCTGTTTGCCCTGCTTGTTCTGAAATTGCAGCATTTTTAGAACAAAATGACTCTATCACAGAGGCTGTTGTCATTGATGATCCTGCAGAGTTAGTGGATGTGTATGAGGAGCTATTAGGCTGTGGTCATTGATGCTCCCACAGAGTTAGTGGATGTGTATGAAGAGCTATGTTCTGAATTCCCTGACTTTGTGGGTATAGAGAATTATGTCCAGTGCCATTCACATGCTGTTTGTGATGGTGATACGAGCAATGCTATTTGTGCTGAAATTTCTACATTTTTAAGCGATGGCAATCTTGGTGAATCTGAATCTGAATCTAATTCTACTTTTGGTTTCGATTCTGATTCTGCGGCTTTAGCAGATGACTCTACAAGGGCAACCCGAGACTTCGTGAGAATGGTCTTTGACCCCGGTATCTAGTCGTGTTTGCTACACATAATCGGGAAATGATAACTTGAGCTTCAGGGGAGTACATTTTCTGATTATATTGCTGTAATTATATTATGTTTTCTGTTTTTGCTTCTGTTTCTATTCTATTTATGTTTTCTATTTTTGCTTTGAATTTTCTATTTTCTATTCTTGTTTTTAATTCTATTTTGTTTTTGTTACTGTTTTCTGTTCATTTTATTTTCAATTTTCTGTTCTTGATGTCTGCTTTATCTTACCCCACATGCGTGCGGGAAGTTTGGTCATTTATTTGACATGTAGGTTTCAACCGCCGCCAGCCATTCTGTGAGGTAGCTAAAGAGGACATAGTGGAGGAGGTCCACTTGCACGATGCCATCTACCTCCCCTGATAAGGATGTTTCTTCTCTCTCTTTTACTTTACTTGTCCTTATGTGACTGCTTGTTATTACTTGTCATCTGTTAATACTCTTTGAAGTTTTTACATTGAGGACAATGTAAAATTTAAGTGTGGGGGAGAGATTTCTGTATATAGTTTAGTTGCTTTATTGTTTTCTGTGTAGTTGATTAGGTTAGTTGATTAGATTAGTTGATTA
>QAOA01003759.1:201734-216299 GCA_003255065.1 Cercis canadensis | reverse complement strand
TATATTTTTTTAAAAACTATCATATAAAATAAGTTGCTTATAATGGTACTATAATAAGTTAAATAACACCACAATCACCAAATCACTAACTAAATATAAACGGACCAAAATTTAATCCCAATCCAGAATCTCACCCAAAAGATACTTTCCAAGCAAATGCCAATCATCTATCAGCATATTTACTATATATAAAAAAACATTGAACATTCAATTATATATTTAAAGCCTTGCATACGTCATGAGTCTCCTTGTACTCCTGGTTCATAACTTCTTGTCTGCTTTGATACTTTCCAAGTAAATGCAAATCCGTTCACATTTATAAGAATCTTTCATCTCTCTCTCTTTCTTTCTTTCTCTCTCTCTCAGTGTGAGTATTATATATGTAATAGACAATGCACAAATATAAAATTGCAACTTGGGAAAAAAATCAGCTTTCCCTCTGTGATATAATATTGTGTATAAATAAGCAAGCTTACTCTGTTCAGTAGCATTAAAAGAGTGAAACAGAGATAGAGCAGAGAGAGGAGGAGATGATGGAGGTGTTTGTGATGATGAAACTAGTTTCTTCAATTGCTCTTGTGGGTATTTTTAGTTATCTTCTTTATCAGTATAGTACTCTCCGGCTCAACTCTGAAAGGGTCAAAAGGAAGCTCCGAATGCAAGGCATCAGAGGCCCTCCACCTTCTTTTCTATATGGAAATCTCCCAGATATGCAGAGAATCCAATCCCAGGCTCTCTTGAAAGCGCCTAGCAAGAGCAACCATTCCGATCAGTTTGTAGGCCATGATTACACTGCAACACTCTTCCCTTATTTTGAGCACTGGAGAAAAGAATATGGTATTTACCCTCTTCCATCTTCTTTTTAATTTTGGTTACTTCCCATGAATAATCGCGCTTAATCAAATCAAATATTTAATACTCCTTTAATGGTGTTCATCTTCTTTCTGTTAATCTTTCATGCCTTCTGCTCCATATATGGTTTCCAGTTTCAGCTCCAGAACTGAACTCACTAATTGCTGTGATTTTTATTTTTAATACTATACTGGCTATATAGTGCAATCAATGATAGAATTAATGAATTACATATTCTATGTTTTACAGTCACAATTAAAATTAATTAGTAACTGCTTCCCCCCGCGCCCCTGTTTTTGTCTGATAGTTAAAATAGAAGGTAATAAGGTAATTTATTTATAAGGGAGAAGACATGGCAATAGACCATACATGGTACACCACGCTACAGAATCCTGAGCTAAAAAGATAAACTTTAGTGTAAACTATCTTCTAGTTAATTAATACTTTAGCCGAAAGCTTGACTAAAGTGTATGTCTAACTGTGCTGAACCACTTATTCTGAGAAGACATGTAGGCACGACGATGGTGTTTAATATATTATTCGAGTGCCACATTTTCAATCCGAATTGGTTAACTTTTGACATGATAGCAGTCTTTCTGAATATTCCTTTCTGAACTAGGACTAGGATTGGTAATTTGATGGCGTGAAAATTGGAATAGGAAGAGGAAAAGCCCTTACCTTTTCCTAGAGTTAAGCTTATCAACCTAGATCTTCTCACATTTGAAAAGCTAATTTAAAGAAATATAGGCGGTCAAAAGAAAGAGAGGAGGGGGACGGGGGATAGTTTTTTTAATAAAAAATTATTATTATTTTTTAAATTCAATAGTTACATACTAGGTTAGTCTGAAAATGTGTGAGCTTCATATATATGTAATAGCATCATTCTAAAAGATAAGATCGTTGATATACTTTATATGGATTATAAAATTATTTTTTCCTCAGCTTTTATATTTTCGAGGTCAAGTCAACTCTTGCCAGCCCTTGCCAGCTTGTTGAGGAAATAACTCACTACTAGTTTGTGGCAGCTCAAGTATGATAAATGATAAGTTAGTTGTACATTGGGGAAATATAATCCATTTAATTATCACTTGAGGATTTAACTTTACTATTTTTAGATATTACTAAATGCTTTTTTTTTTTCATTAAATAGAAAAAAAATATTATTATTTTTAGTTTGACATATTCAAAATATATAACTAGAGAAATTTTTGTAAACTAGTAAGTTGTTAACAACTATTATTTTGTATGATCCAATCATACCTCTATACCTTTTCTCACAAATAGATTTACCCTTTTCATCCAGAANAATAATAAATTTCGATCTACAATATTGAAAGTTACGTATTTGCTGCATATTTCTTATTATATCCAACTCAAACCGAAAATATAACCGGTAATGTATTACATCAAAAAGGAAAAACCGAAAAAGGAACCAAAAAAGTCAGAACTCTTATCTTATTACTGTGCGATTCATGCCATGTTTATTTCTCATCAGCTAGTACAGTGACAAATACCTTAGGAATTGTCACCTTTACAGCTGTTTACCTGCATTTTTGGATGCCATGGCCTCATGGTCATGGGCGTGCATTTTCCTTGAAGTAGCTTAAATTAATGGAGCTAGCCAATCGGGTCATTTCAATCGGGCCCCATTTCATAAATGGATCAATGTCAAGTCTCTATCACTGTTCTCATTACAAAACGTGGTGCAATTATATAAAAAATAATTATTAGGTAACATCTCCCACGTGCAATATGATCTGCAGGTCTACTATACACTTATTCCACTGGAATGAAGCAACACTTGTATGTGAACGTACCGGAGCTGGTGAGAGAATTGAACCAATCTATCACTTTGGATTTGGGTAAGCCTTCTTATGTAACAAACAAGCTTGCACCATTGCTTGGAAATGGCATTTTAAGAGCCAATGGGCCGAGTTGGGCACACCAGAGGAAACTAGTTGCGGCTGAGTTCTTCATGGACAAAGTTAAGGTACATAGTTGTTTTTCCTTTTCTTTTTGGAATTTTTTATCTTATTAAGAGAAATTTTACAAACAATTTTTTCTGAATATTTTTGTGACATTTTAACTTATTTCTCTCTCCAATTATACCAATTTCTTTAATAGTGCAAAAAATTTTAAAAAAATAAACATTTTTTTATCCTACATTGATTCTAGCTTCTTGAGTCTTCCATTTGTTTGTGGAAATCTATGAGTAATGAGTCCATAGAAGGAAAGGGAAGTACCCCACCTTTTTTTGCTTTATATGGGAATTGGGAAGTACCCCCCCACCTGCACCGCAAGAGTATATGCTAACTTCTGACTTCTGACCAAATAATTAATTAGCTGAATAATCTAGGCCCCCCCGCATATAAATATTCTTTTGTGGAGTACTGCTGCTATTCAACACGGATATTTTCCACCCCATCACGAAAGAGAAAAAAAATAAAATAATACTGTCCGTATATTTAATTAAATAAAAATCTGTTAGAATCTTAATCGATTTTAAAGTGATTAATGGATGAATTAAAGTAAAAAATACCACAAATTTATCCAAAAATAATTACAAATTTAGATCATTATAGCAACAAAAAATTTAACTACTAAACATTTTCCTTACATCTCACGCATAAAACACTCTTATGAAAACTCCCACGTTCTATCTCTCTTGAAATGGCATTGGCAGGGTATGGTGGGCATTATGATTGAGACAGCACAGCCATTACTGAGAAAATGGGAGCAATTCATTGAAGAACAAGAGGGTACTACAGCAGAAGTTAGAGTCGATGAAGATTTGAGGGGCTTCTCAGCTGACGTTATTTCAAGGATTTGCTTTGGCCACTCTTATTCGAAGGGAAAGGAGGTTTTTGCAAAGCTTAGGAGTATCCAAAAGGTTATCTCTAAGCAAGGTGGATTCCTTTTTGGCCTCGGTGGTTTCAGGTATGCCAAAGTTCTCTCTTTCAACAACCACATACATAGGAGTAATAATATTTACACACTTACTCATAGTCACAACTTTTCATAACTGTATACACATAGCTCCAATTGAGTTTAATTGCCTCATTTAATTATTTTTTTGTTAAATTTAAATGAAGCCAATATATATATATATATATATGCTATAGTTTTGTATAAAAGGCATTATTTCAGGTATAGGTATGTTTTGACACACATGTATAATACACAGTAGTCACATATCCTGATTGTGGATATTGTTATGTTTTATTATGTGTGGAAATATTATCTAACTAGATACATGAAAACAGAAAAATGGAAAGCTCTTTACATCATTTTACATGCTAAGATTGATTGGTAATGGTATGCAGTGGCAAACTTTTCCCCACAACCACAAAGAAGCAAATAAGTAGTTTGGAGAGAGAGGTAGAATCACTAATATGGGAGCTGGTAGAGAAACGCAAGCGAGAATGCTCGGAAACATGCTCATCTGAAAAAGACCTTATGCAGTTACTTCTAGAAGCAGCTATGAGTGATCAAAGTCTAGGGAAGGAGTTCTCCAAGAGCTTCATAGTTGATAATTGCAAAAATATATACTTTGCTGGGCATGAAACCACTGCTGTTGCTGCCTCTTGGTGTTTGATGCTTCTTGCTTTACATCCAGAATGGCAAGCTCGAATTAGGACAGAGGTGGTTGAATTTTGCCCTAATGGCGTGCCAGATGCAGATTCTCTCCCCCAGTTAAAAACGGTATGCCCAAATAATTTGATTTTGAGAAACTACTTTATGTAACTTGTATGCCAAGCAATGTTCACAACCACACGGAGTTCACGAACTCATAATATTTAGAATAATACTATATGCATGTCACTTTTTTATGCACTAGTATACTAGTGTTTGCGTATGAGTTTGTGGTGTGTATAGTAGTGAACAAAATGATGTGTAAGTATATATATATAGCATCATTATATATGTGAGAGGCCTTGCATAGAAACTATAATCTAACACTGTATCTTAGGTAGAATAATAAGGGGGAAACACACGATTAAAAAAGATAAAATTAGACCACATCCACATAATGAGATTGTTTAAGCTTCTTTTCAAATAAGAATTTTAAGATTTTTTTTATTGATTATGCATTAGATAAAGTGTAAAAGGTCTTTTTAAACTAAAATATTTATTGCGAATACAACAGGGATATCAATGTAATTTAACTCTTACATGAAAATTTTCCATGTTTGAGTCTTGTAAATGTTGAAGTGTATATATCCTATAACATTTTGTACACAAAAAAGTATAATATGTATATATCAGTATTCAAATTCCACCTGGATTATTATTGAACATTCTTGTACAATTTCTAAACACCTTTTAACTAACATATATAGACACATGAATTATTGCCTACAGGTGAATATGGTGATTCATGAAGTGCTACGTTTATACCCACCAGCAGCTTTTGTGTCAAGGGAGGCATACGAAGACATCCAAATTGGAAACCTTAACGTTCCTAAAGGGGTTTGTTTATGGACTCTGATCCCCACGTTGCACAGAGATCCTGATATTTGGGGACCAGATGCTAATGAGTTTAAGCCAGAAAGGTTCAGTGAGGGTGTCTCTAAGGCTTGCAAATTTCCGCAAGCATATGCGCCATTTGGGTTGGGTCCTCGGCTATGCTTGGGGAAGAACTTTGCAATGGTGCAATTGAAAGTTGTGCTAGCCATTTTCATCTCCAACTTCAGCTTTTCACTATCTCCTAGTTATAAGCATTCTCCTGCCTATAGAATGATTGTAGAGCCGGAACATGGTGTATCTATCCTTATTCAGAAGATTTGATCAGAGCTCAGAGGGTTAGATTTGTGTAAGCATTTAGTGTGTATTTGGATTTGAATTGAAAAAATAGATTTTATATGTTAAGGATAAATTATAGGTGTAAAATTACCAAAAAGGAAAAAAGATAATGATTAGAACAGCAATTAATCTAAAATAAGAATTCTTGGCCAATTGAAATGGGCAGCCTTTGAATTTTGAAAGGCCAAGCCCTCTGAACTTTGAAAGGCCAAGCCCTTTGAACTTTGAAGAGTCATATCATATTGACTTGGGAGTTGGGACCATTTGACTCTACGAATTGCCAATTGCCTCCAATAACGCAGCAAAGTGGAACGAGTAGTCCTTTGTGGCATATTTAGCTATATGTTCATATTAATTTTGAATCAGCTATATTTTCATATGATAATTTGCTTATGAATAGTACTTTTTAAATTTCAATACTATATCTCCTGCACAAATAGGAAGTCTAAATTGCCAATTCTAGTCTCCAGAAAGTAGAATAGTCAAGGATGAGTAAAACACATATATTAGAAACCAACTTTCATGAGTGAAAAATGTGTCCGGAGCAGCGGTACCCTTCATTTGGTCACCACTCACCATCGAAATGATGGAAGGGAGGAAAAAAAAAAAAAAGAAAGAAGAAGAAGAAGAAGAGAGAGTGAGAGAGAGAGAGAGAGAGAGAGAGAGAAATGAACTTTGGGCCTCTAGATTATGGTTGAGGAAGAAGATGCTTTTTCTAAGAAGGAGACTCACTGCTTAACTCCTTTGCGTGGCAAGAAAAAATTATGGAGAAAACCCAAATTCCAATTGGAAATCCTGATTGACCCAAAATGTATGTGTTGGATATTATTTTGCGAGCAATTAAAAATGAGCCCAATCGTGGCCCAAATGCTAGCCCATGACCCATCCCGAAAGGTGTATTGTTCTTTGAATCTTTCTTCCTCTTCCTCTTGACTGAGAAGCATCTTCTGTTTTAGTCAGAGAGGGCAAAAGATAGTTTCTTGTCTATCTGATTTCATCAGCTCAGCCGAGTATAGGTGTGCAAATATGTGTGTATAAAGACATTTGTATGTGGTTAATGTAAGTTTAGCTCATTAGTAGCATCAAGAGTTTGGTTGTATTCTAGCTCTTTCAAGTGTGATGCCAATTTTCTCTTAGCTTCTCTCTTCTCCTGGCTCTCTAATCCTCCGAATTGTACTATGTTTCCGAAATAAAAAAAAATTCATTTGTATGTCTTATTTCAGGCAAGGATCCAATCCTGAGATCATTCAAATGGTGCTTAACAAAATTTTAAGACGATAAATCACTAGTTCTTCGGGCTCGGGTTGACCGAGACTAGACGGGTCATCGGTTCCCCGGACCAAGCAGGTAATTAGTTCTCTGAGCCCGGGCCAAATGGGTCACTGGCCGGTCATCGGCTCTCCATTCCGGGCACGACCCGACCCATGAACAGGTATACTATTAGCTAGTATTACTGGTATAAGAAATTACCATACATGTTGAGGTTGTGGTTGAAAGGCCATTCCTAAATTCATTTTATCCAATTTTATATCTGTCTCTCGCACACATGGCGTTAACGGGAGTTGCAGTTGGCATGAAGATTCACATACAGATTGTAGAGGGTTACAGGTCCAAGTCCATGGAATTAAGATGGGTAAGGAGAAGAAGAAGTAGCAAAACTGATACAAACCCATTAAAACCAGCAGCAGGGGCGCTTTTCCCAGTATACATATCTACCGATCCACAGCACATCAACCCTCATGAGCTTCGAGACCTCTACGCCACTTGCAATCACTCCTGCTACAGATTCCCTAATCTTATGGACTCCAATGGCCAAGTTGAACCCATGGATCTCCAAAAGCTTAGCGTTGCTTTGTCTCACAGTGCTGTGCTTATCTCTGTCTTCTGCAAAACTCACAATATTGTTGGTGATGGTGATGATAATTTCACCCCCACGACCAATGCATCATCATTGCCTGTTATGGGTATGACAGATTTCTTGCAGAGGGTGACGCCGGTGACCCCTTTCAACAGTCAATTAGTGGGCTTTGGCCGTGCCATTTCCGATTATGGGCTCACAGCTTCAATCTACGATGTGATGGTAAACCAACAGAGACCTAACATAAGAGCAAAACTAAAGGGAGGGGGGAAAAAAGAGAAAGTTTTCATGTTTTGTCAAAAATCTCATCAGAAAATTTGATTTTGGGAATTGCCTTAAATGGCATTAGTTTGTGACACTTTGTGGTCCCTAAATTTGATCATCTTAATCCTGGGGTATGATTATCTTGGTTAATTTGTTGAGTTTCATGCTATTATATTTATTTATGTGTTTCAATTTGCTTCAGTGCACGAAAACATATGTTCATTTTGGGGAGGGGGGTGTTAATCCATCACAAGTTATCGGCTGAATCATTTTGTTGTTTTCCATTATCATTTGTTCAAATATTTTTTATTCTTTTTACTATTCTACCAATTCAATAACATGCATGTATCAACGTGCTTCAGTGCTTTGCAGGTTATTCCTTCCCTTCGGAGAATGGGAGTTGGCCAGATGATAGTTAAAAGAATTGTAAGGTATGTTGTAAACTCTCTCTTCGACCATGATTCAGTGTTAATCTGCATAGCTCCTACAATTAAGTTACTCGACAAATAAGGCATTTTCATATCTTAATCCTGCAGTTTGTTGTAGTGTACTGATTCTTCCTAGAAAAACTTGTTTTGGTATTCAACTATATATCCACAAATATTGATCCATTAGTCTCCAAGTTGCTGCATTTTTAGTTATTTGAATATGCATTACATGCAGCCAAAAATCCAAATGAGATCACTGACGTTCTTGGGAGACAAGTTTTTGTTTTTGTTCCACCACCCTTCTTCCCTTTTTTATTCTTCTGCCTTGAACCTTGTAGGTGTAGATTATTGAAGGATGACGATATAATGATACTTTTTGTTTGTCGTTAAAAATTTAAACTCATAAATCACCAAATACAAAATTTCTAATGTGATTTCTTCCATTCTGTAGAATGCTTACTAATAGAGACATCTATGACATAGCAGCCCTTTGCTCAAAGAATGAGAGGTAGTTTACTACTCCTTCCTCAGTGTCTAATCTTATCCCTTTATGGACAGCAATTTATGCTCTCAACTTTTTTCAGGTTATTTTTTAGGGCATGTGGATTTGCAAGTGACATGTTGGGATCTACCACCATGATGTACACGAGGACTACTTCATCAACAACCCAGGAAGATGATCAGACCATTAGACGTGCCGGCCGAAAGCTATTGTTGGTTCCACCTCTTAGAGGAGTCCGTAAATCTCCAAGTTCAATACCATGAATTGAACCTCACCGTATGAATAGTAAGCTAAAGCAGCATTCTTGCCTGCTCAATTAGAAGAGGTTCAACAATCGGTGCCCCCCCCCCCCAATTTTTTGTTCATATTGGTCTTGGCAAATGTGTATTCAAGTCTGGTTCAATTGTGATGAGGGAAATGTGCAAGATTCAGTGTATGAAGTGTGATGGTATCAGTGTAAATGTGTTAGAAATTGTGGCTTCTTGAGAACATTTTATTGTACAGTGCACACCCATATATAATATTAGTAAAACAATATCTCTATGGACTATGGCCCAGTTTTCTAATCTTCGAAATCGAGGTTTTCATACTACGTAACAACAATTTATTCCTGCCTACCTGTGATGCACTTTACCAGGACAAAAGTTGAGATAAGGGTACCCCTAATGGCGCTTAGGTATAAGAATTTTCCATGCGTTAAAGTAAAGTAGCCTTTGAAATAATGCAAGACACCACTTTTTGTGTTTTCCTGTTCGAACCTTATCGTAGGAAGAACCATACAGGAGACAAAAAAAATATCTTCCATTTCTCGTTTTTCTTCTCTCTGCTCCCACTATGGGGAAAATCTGGGTTGAGATCTGCTTGATATCTGCTCGTGGGCTCCAGCGTTCGTCGTCATTTTGGAAGCGCCAATGGTTTGCAGTTGGGTGGATTGATCCTAACAGCAAATACTGCACCAAAGTTGATGCTTCTGGGAATGCAAATCCTGTTTGGAGAACCAAGTTTGCCATTCTGGTAGATGACTCAGAGCCCAACGCTCAAGATCTGGCACTGAACGTGGAAGTTTACAGTAGAGACCCTATATTCCTTAGAGAAAAGCTGCATGGCTCAGCTACTATTATCCTCAAAGAGTTTCTTGCCAAGCAGGACAAGAATCCTGAGGCTTCAAGGCCAGGAAATGAGGATGTTGGAAGCTACCAATTACGAAAGAAGAAATCCAACAAACCTCGAGGCTTTGTTGATCTTTCAATCCGTATTTCAGAGGAAAAGGAAGAGCCAAACTCTTTCTCAGGTATATTTCACAAACTAAACTCAGGTGCTCTTAGCATCTTCTTTTGTTTTCTCTTCACTCAGCTCTTAATTCAATAAGACTTATAAATAATGCTTGACTGCTAGAGTTCTCCGAACTCCATGCCCATGGTGAAGGTCCCGGTTCTAATCTCATTGAAAATGAGCAGGTGTTCTTGTGATCTGAATGCCTAAGTTTGATTCTGTAGGTAATGGGGGAGGATTTCTGCTCTTGGATAGTGGTAACAATACTCAGTTGACGACACATGGTGGATTGGGGCAAGCCTACCCACAGCAACTGTCTCTGGCTTCATTCCAAAGGCCAGAAAATCAAGCACAGTCAAACGTCCCTTACTCCCATCCAATGCCATTCCCTGCAAACTATTCCAACCCTTCCGTGGGTGGACCAAGCTACCCTTCAGCAGCTGGACCAAGTTATCAACCACCCCGAACTCCTCCTCCTCCTCCACCACCCCCACCTTCAAATGTTGGTTACATTCCCACTTTTCTCCCAAGAAATGATCAATCGCCGCCGAGTTACATAAACATGTCATCATCTCTGGCAGCCCCTGGTCGGAGGGGACCTCCCGGTTTTGCAATAGGAGCAGGTGCTGGAGCATTAGCAGCTGGCGCTGTAATCTTTGGTGATGACTTTATGTCAGGATTTGATGTCCCTTCAGGCCTAGGAGATGCTAGTCTTGCCATAGCAATTGATCCTCCTTTTTGAATAATCTTTAACAAGTTTCTGTAAATTATATTTGGCTGCACACAACCTCCCAGTAAACAAGTTTCTGGAATCATATTATGGGCATTCCTTGGTGAACGATTTTTTTTCCCCTCGGAGTTCGTGGAAAGATGTGCTAGCTTCATCGTGCTAATTGCTAAATGCTAATGCTTTGCACGAAAATGGGTGTTTAATAATACAAAAGAAGTTACCAAAAGCTAATTTTATGTAAGTTCTGTTACATACAATGCTACATTAGTATATACTAAAGTTGCAGAATAGCATAGTTCTTTGCGTATGTGTTTCTTTCTGCTTCTCAAGCTTTTCATTAGCTGGACAGGATCATCATATTTTATGAACTTAGTTAAGAGCACTCGTCATCATGTCTTCAAATTAAGAGCTTCCTCGAATCTGATAGTCTTCTCAATCTGCTTTGGGGTTAGCTCTTCTTTCCTAGAGTAAAATGGGAAGTTCAGAAGTAGTAAGTTTCATGCTACAGCTTGCAGGGACTTCTGGTTTGAATCACCAACTAATCTCTGCAGGAACTTGTCAACAACGGAAAGAAATTCCTCCACTTTTTCTTCATGGGGCAAGTGGCCACATTGCTTAATCACTTCAAAGGACGATGCAGGAATAACTCGTGAAAGTCTCTCGGCATTCCATGAAGGGACTAATCGGTCACTATCACCAGTGACAATCAGAACTGGTTTTTCAAACAATTATTATATGTTATTCTCGATTATCATGAGTTGCTCTTGAAAGTAATAGACACGGGATTCACCATGAATTTTGGAACAAGAACCGGCCAGCCAAAAACCAAAAAAATGAAAAACTAATTACATAGAAAATCTATATGCAAACTGATTTGCTTAGTTTATAGAAAATCTCTCATAAGATTG
This sequence comes from Cercis canadensis, assembly GCA_003255065.1. Lineage (NCBI taxonomy): Eukaryota > Viridiplantae > Streptophyta > Magnoliopsida > Fabales > Fabaceae > Cercis > Cercis canadensis. Next base: position 204,682 of record QAOA01003759.1, on the reverse strand, counting down.
ATCAGCAGTTATGTTCAGTCAATTTAACTATCTTAGAAATCCAAACTTGACCTCAGCACAAAATGTGAATTGATCGGAATATAAATAATGAAACAACTTTATTCTGTCTTGGCTAATGTATAATGAACACTTAAAAAGATCATCAAATTCATTTGATTATTGCCACAAAAAATTGCACTATAAAGCCATTCTAAGATATCTTCCATCTACCCCAATTTACTGCCTAAATTCAGATAAAGCATCCAAAGACAAAAATTGAGGCCTAGATTAGGCAAATGAGAAGGAGATATATACAGGATCGCATCATTACCAGGACATGATATTTTATTAAGTCTTTCAGCCAGTGGTGGCTTTGATTTTGATTCCTCATCCAGAAGCATTGCTGTTGTGTATTCCACCAGTGCCCTATCCCAATCTTTAGTCCTCAATGGCTGCATTCAGATATAGAACTTTCAATTATGAGAGGCAACAAGGACAATAATGGTAATATAATAAAATAGCACATTGTTGTGAGATTACCTTTGTATAACCATGAAGGACATGTTCAGAGACTTGTTTTGGGTCATACCAAGCATTCCGAACCGCAGCTATACCAAACTTATCAATCACCATTCGTACCTGAGATCCATGTGTAGAAAATTGACATCAAATAGGTAATTCAGCTATCATAACAGATTATCCGTAGTCTCAGTTTCAGAACTAGAGATTCTGACTTAACAAAGCATCCAAGATACCTAAAAGAGTCATCAAACAAGAAAGAATCTGACTTAGCCAGCCAGATTTTCTTAACGTATCACAATATGTGCACTACAAATTTACACTTATGGCCATGATTTCTGAAAAGTGGGGTAAATATCCTACCTCATTGGAAAGGCTTTTAGTATGTTGTTTGGCCTACACTTCAATGTAAGCCCTTATGATTTTAATATATATATTCCAATAATGATTGAATCAGCAAGTCTTAAAGTAAGTTAAACCAAGATCTGTATTCAATTAGCTACAAATAAGTTTATTACCAGTATTATAGCAAGTGCAGAACGAAGGATAGCAGACAACAATTTCCTATACAGAGAGTTGAGCATATCTATCATCCCCTTCATCATCTCTGTTATTGCCTCTGCAAAATACTTGGTGATCTTGGAGAAAATCTTGTAAAGCCTGAAAATTGGATTTTTACTGATAGGAGAACTGTTGTCTTCTTTCATTTGGTTTTCTTTTCTCAATTGATTTTCTTTAACAATTTTGGGTGGTGTAAGTGGGGCAAGAATTGCTGGGGCAACAAGGATCAGAGCAGCAACACGTTCCGGAGCCTCAAAATATGTGTTAACTGCTACAAGTGCACCAGCTGAATGCCTGGCATATCATTATGGAGAAATCTCAGTTTCAAAGGAAGAAGGGGAGGTTGGGGGAGGGGAATTGATTTATTTCCATTTTTAACAATCATAACCAGTTATACATCACAAAGTAAGATCTAACCTCAGTGTGGGAATAGAATAAGATGAAAAAGAAAACAATAGATAAACAGAAATATTTGAATTATATTTTCTAATAGGGGGCGTTTATGTCTATATTCCTAGTCATACCCCACTGGCTAACATTTTAGAAAGGTGAAAGATAATGCTGATAAATTTAACACCTGATACCAATAAAATCACAATAATAATAATGTCATGAACCATCTATCTAATAGCAGATGCAGGGATGTAAAATATGAGTGCCTATTGAGCTTGCAATTGTTATAACTACAGTGGAAGTGTGCTCTAGTTTGGTTGATGAAAATCACCTGCTACAGTCAGAAAATAAAGCCACTCAACAAAACAGAAGATGGGACATTTACATACCCCACTAGAATTGCCTTCTCAGCAGCTAAAAAATCAATGAAGTGCAACGTAGCAAGCACTGAAAACGCCATTGAGTATGGATTTAAAGGCCTAGTGTCATATGTTGCAGATGAAAAATTTACCCTTGATGTCAATCCAAATGCTGGCCTATCAAAAGCAAGAACTTTTGAACCAGTAGCCTCTGCCAAAGGCTTTATAACTCGTTTCCATGAAAAAACTGAGGCTCCAAAGCCATGTAACAGAATCATAGGAAGACCAAGCTTCTTGGTTTGATGAGGGAGTTGAGAAAGAGTCTGATTCTGGAACATGCTACGTGCTTGAGATTCTGCTTCATGTATCTTGTGGTGTATGTTCACTCCTTTGAACTCACAAAAACAACTGTCTGGATCTGCTAAAACTTTTGGATCCACTAATTCATCCTGATCTATACCAGCTATCCCCTTCTTTTTCTTCTTTGTTGCCACATCCAACAATTGCTCTGGAGATATGGGATTCAACATAAAGCACTCATATAAGTAACCTTGCAAGAATGATGATTTGTCCATAAAAAAAAGGTTTTTCCTTCTCCTAGTGTATTTTTGGGACTAACTTTAAGGTACCAAAAATAAGAGTTAGTCATTGTTCTATGTGTGTCTCAACCCAAGAAACAATAATTATAACAAAAAAGAAACTCCTATGGACATAGATGCAAATAGCATGCACGTTGCAGAAGGTGCTGTCCCCTATAGCTTAAAAAGGTTCTCCATTTCTTATGTTAGATGCCAACGTGCTTGCTGGAAAAAGAAAATCCTGCTAGTATTTATCAAGTTTAAACATCGTTGAACTCAGATGAAGTTGTGGAAGACCAAGAGAGATCAAATGTATTCAACGTTATTAATCTACTTCACACTTTTGTACTACAAGTTACAACACTAGATATAGACATTAAAACAATAAAACAGGTGAAACTGCTAATTAAGTAATTAGTATCATATGCTATGAGTTATCAATATGGTTTTAATGTTACACCGCTACATGCAAGCAAAACCAAAGAAATGGAAGCACAATTAAACTAACACACACAAACCACCCTAACCACCCCCCACCCCACCCCCCCCCGCCCCCCAC
>QAOA01003759.1:186249-201723 GCA_003255065.1 Cercis canadensis | reverse complement strand
AAAAAAAAAAAAAAAAAAACTAAAAGGATGAAAATTACCAGAATATTCAGCACCCGAGCCACTGACTGAAGGTGCTGAAGAAGCAGAAGCCACAAAATTACATGTAAGAGTAGGATAATCTGGGGCTCCCGAACCATATCTTAGAGGAGAATAAACCAGACAAGAAGGAAACTTGTGTTTCCGCTGAATACATGAAGAGCCACAGTTATTGTTGAATTGGGATAAGTAAGCAGGGGCAAAAAGACCCCATTGTACACGAATAACCCCCACTTCCATCATCTGATCATCTAGAAACACCACAAGTAATTTCTTTTTCTCAGTGTCAAAGCAGAATCAGAGTACGCAATGCTTGAAAAGAAATCAGCAGAGGTTGGTCAAGAACAGAGAAATGGACACAGGAACCGAAACGGGTTTTCGCGCCTTCATCTCCTCGAGACTCGAGTTATGATTTACTCGCCCACCAGTATCAGACACAGAGAGTATGACTATAAAGCTTCATGAAATGGATAAAGTAACGAACACGGCAAACTGTGGCCGGTAATTGTTCCACTCATGTTTGGTTTGTCTGTCAACAAACGACGTCGTTTCATCTCAGTTTAACTTTAACCGGTTTTGTTTCTTTTACTGTCCCTTATAATAAACGTGAGTCACGAGGATCTGCTCATGCTGATGCCAACCTGCAACTGAATGTCAGACCAGCTTAACCAAGGATAGGTTCGATCATCTTCTAAGAACGAAACTCAAGCCAATAGAAATGGAAGCCCTGTTGTGCAGAAAGTTGGGTGATCCTACTGTGTCTATAGAAGACAATTCGAGCCCATTAGTTATCTCAAAGAACCATCCTATCCCTGAATTGGATTCTCCCACTGCTGTAAGAGTTAGAATCAAAGCCACCAGCTTGAACTTTGCAAATTACTTGCAGATATTGGGCAAGTACCAAGAGAAGCCCCCCTTCCCATTTATCCCAGGTTCCGATTACTCTGGAGTTGTCGATGCCGTTGGCCCCAAAGTTTCCAACTTCAAAGTTGGAGACCCTGTTTGTTCCTTCGCTGCTCTTGGCACTTTTGCCGATTTCATCGTTGTCGACCAGACCGATTTGTGGGATTCTGCTTCTGTTTCCCTTTTGCTATTCTTCGTATCTTGTCGTAAATTATAAAATTCTTCAGCTTAATTTATCTAAAGTTTCTAAATTTGAAGGTTCCGAGTGCCAGAAGGTTGTGATCTGGTGGCTGCTGGAGCCCTTCCTGCCGCATATGGTACTTCGCATGTTGCACTCGTCCATAGAGCTCATTTGTCCTCTGGTCAGGTATCTTCGGCCATCTCTCACTTTTGGGTTTATTTCATTCACTACATGCACCACACTCGTCTTTTATTTTTCTCAATTGTATTCAATATCTTTTGTTATGTTTCTTTGCGTTGGCGGTGGAATTGTAGGTATTGCTGGTTTTGGGTGCAGCAGGTGGCGTAGGCCTTGCAGCTGTTCAAATTGGAAAAGTATGTGGTGCCATTGTCATTGCAGTTGCTAGGTAGTGAATTGTTTATTATTTAGATTTCGCTTACAATATAATTGTTCACTAGCATTTGTACATCTGTTAATTCCCACCTATTTAATTTGTATCTCTTGGAGTTGAGTCTTCTCATAATCTGATGGCAGGGGAACCGAGAAGGTGCAGCTTTTGCAATCACTTGGTGTTGATCATGTGGTGGACACGAGCCATGAAAATGTCACTCAGAGTGTCAAAGAGTTCCTGAAAGCTAAAAAACTCAGAGGGGTTGACGTTCTCTATGACCCAGTCGGAGGCAAGCTTACTAAAGAAACTATGAAGCTTTTGAACTGGGGAGCTAACATACTGATCATAGGGTTTGCAAGTGGAGATATACCTGTCATCCCTGCTAATATAGCTCTTGTTAAGGTACAGCAGGAATGGAGTTTGAGACTATGAATTTACTTTATAAAATCGGATTTGCTATTTCACAGGATTACTTGATGCTTATGGCTTGGTGTGATCATGTGTTATCAATTGCTTAGAGCTTGAATTCTAAAATCACATTGTATAAGAAAAATGCCTTGTTAAGTACAGTAGCTACTTTATGTTATGAATCTAAAGCAGCATAGAACCAGCAGCCAAGCCTGCCAAACAAAAAACCATTAAGTTCTGCTGTTGCAAATGGACAAGTTCCTCTGTGCGGTTGTTGTGACAAGCTTATGACATAAACATGCTACATATATATAAAAGCAATATAAATTGTTGGAACCCTTCCATTATTATAGGTAATGATGTCCTTTATTGCATATCATTGTGCCAGAATTGGACAGTGCATGGTCTTTACTGGGGTAGCTATAAAATACATCGGCCAGGTGTTCTTGAAGATTCTCTCAGGGAGCTACTATCCTGGTTAGCTAGAGGCTTGATCTCCATCAACATTTCTCATTCTTACAGCCTATCAGAGGTCAGTAATTCTTTTATCACTGTTCTACTAATTTGATCCTTTCTTTCACTTTTCTAGCATAACTATTGGCAAAAAGAGATTTAGTGGTCAGTTTTGGACCATTTAGTTTAAGATTGATATTTAAACCCTGCTCAGTCTGGCTTAGGAGAGAAGGTAAAACAAAGGAATTATTTGAGTTTCTTCTAGTAACGTAAGAGTAATTGAAGAAGATATCACAAAATTGTAATTATGTAGATTTGCTTCTTTGCCCATTTTTCTACCAAACCACGGCCAGTTATAATTTTTTTTTATGAAAAAAAAACGCCTACCCTGGGTTGGAGAGGAGTATCTAAGAAACATAGTATCTTATGTCTTTCATAGCAGTAAACCATATATGTATATGGACATGACACCCAGGTGACATGTCATGTGTCACGTGTTAAATGTTAACATCCATCAAGGCACCCAGCACATATTGTATACAGTCCACACATCTTAGGATGATTATCTACAATTTCAAGAAAAAATGACTGGAGTAGTTTTCGAAGTCTAAGACAGTTAAGAAAGCTATTTGAAACACATTCAAAGTATGAACATTTAATTGTAGTATTTAGTTGAATGTTCGTTGTCTCAGGGGTTCTTTTCATTTGGTTAAATAAAGTGAGTAGTTAACAGGACAAGAAAGTGGTTACCATCTTCTTGCACTTTGAACATGAAGATGACAAAGTAGTTATGTATTATGTGGTTTACATCTTCTGATGTCAATAAACTTTAGACGCTAGAATGCGATTGACTGATATTTGCCTATACTCAATTGTTTGTAAAATCAAGTCGAATAACTAATTTTTTACTGTTATATTATTCATTTATTTCCATCTCTGTACTTCAAGGATGAATTGAAGTGTGAAATTGAGGTTCTTTGGGGGCTATGTAAACAATCTCTTGTCCTTGCAGGCCAACCTTGCCCTTTCTGCTATCAGAGATAGGAAAGCTATTGGAAAGGTGATGATTGTTTTTGATGAGAAACGTACAAGATCTAAGCTGTGACTCCACTGAATTCTGCTAGATGGAGAATTTATTCCAGGAACTCAACATTGCAAAGAAGCTTACAAAGAAGCTTGATCATTTCAACGCACGTCTCTCTCGGTGACTGCGAGAACAAACGTAATATTAGTTAATCTTCATATATAACCATATATCTGCAATGCAAGTACCTGCGCAAAACAATAAATATCCGTTGCTAATTTTCATCACATCTCCTATGCTTTATTTAATATTTTTTTGGCTGAGGTCATTTATGCTATATTTATTTTGATTAGACACTACATAAACATGAAGGTAAGCTTTGATTCAACAGCATTTTTTTTAGTTACATGTGCAAACTACATAGATTTAATAACATTAACAACCTTAAAGAGGATAACTTCAAAACCTATATTTTGCGAGCCAAATTTTGACCAATACAATTTATATTTCGTGATTCCCACTATGCATAATTTCAAGATGTCAACTCTCGAGTTCCCACGATTCGTTCCCACAAAATTTTTGTAGTCTGCCTACGCAGACATTTCTATGCGTGTCAAATATCAATTCAATTTATGTTTTGTGTTATTCAGATGCTTTTCTCTATGGCTTTTTCAGTGCCACAGTCCACTGAAGAATAAAGAACTTTTCCCTGAAAGTGAAGAACATCCAAGAGAATCGTTGCACGGGAAAAAGCATTTACATTATTTCCCTGCATCAAACATTGAATTTATAGGATAAACCTAGCGCAAACAATATGCATGTCAAACCTTAGTTAAAATAAGGAACATTGAATTGCATTTAATACAACAGCTACTATTCCCACGGATATCATTAGCAACAGAAATTCAACTGGTGATTTATTTGTGATGCAATTGTTGCTATCAGTATTCTGTTTTCTTTTAAATTTTTATCTACACTATTGTCAACATATACACCATATACAGTAAGAAAAACCAAATACATCTCAAGCGCTTTCATATTTAGTATTTACACAGGATGAGAATGGGTTATTGCCTGGTGCTGGGCACATCTTATGTACACAAGATGATAAGAGCTCACTGCCTGGACAGGGTGTTTGGTCGCATCAAAAGAGTATATCTGGGCTTACTTTCAAATTTTAGAAAACGGACATATTCCTGCTGCAACATCTCTCCCCCATGCACTGGATCGAAGCTGCACCTGTAGAAACTGACACCAAGGGATAAAGAGAGGGAGGGTGTAAGAATGAGGAAGATCATGAGGCTAGAGAAGTAACAACTGTAACATACAAGTAAATAGTGATACATTTTAAAAATTTCCTTTTGAGAATAATTGTAAGCATAAGAACAAAAGGTCAACCATATAGAAAGGAGGTAGGGGATTGTAAGAGTTTCAAATATCACATTTTACACCTCTGGTGATTGTAAAAAAGAAGTGGCTGAAACTCTTTGTGCTGCAAAGTACAATATATCTAAAAATTTGTCCAGTTTAAACTCCAAATAAACAATTATTTTCAATGGGAATGCATCACTTCAGATATTATTTACCCTCAACGTTATTTAAATTTTTTTACGATTAAATATATATATATATAGAGAGAGAGAGAGAGAGAGGGGGGGAGAGTATCAAAGTGAAACGCAAAAGTGCACAAGAACAATAAGATCATGATGGAGAGGATAGACTTACCTCCCATCCATGCCAACAATTATGACACTGTTCTGAGATCCAAATGCCACAATGAATTGTGTGTTTTCTGGCACGTGGAATTGTGCAAATGACCATTCTGAGCTAAAGTATTTTGGCAAAACCCCTACAATTTTGTCAAAGAGAAGATGTAAGTGGTAAGCACAAAACAAACCAGTATGTACCATAATCTTTGCAATTGGTCAGCTTAAAAGCAAGTTGCAGAAGCATGAATTGGTTTTGAAAATGGAAAAAAAAAAGACACACACCCCTTAACAAGAAAAGATTTTAAGCCACAAGTGGGATTCAGAAACAAGAGTACTATTAGATAAGGTGAAGCTAATACCTCAGAATCACAAGTTGACTAAGTATAAATCAAGTCATTCCATCAAGTTTTCTAAAATATTTATTATATTCAGGTCTATAAATTCACATTTTAAAGAACACAAAGCGTAGCTCCTTGGCTAAATATTAAAATGGGTGAACTGAACAAAAATCCTCAACCTCCAAATCATATTAATTCCAAGTGCTTAGCATTGTATTTAATAAAATCTATTTTACCTCTCATGAAAGACAATGACGAACTAGGGTTGGCACTGGTATTTGGAGAAACCAAGGGATCTAAAGAAGTTGAAGAATTCTGGTGAAACAATGCAGGCCCTTGAGCAGCATTTGGATGAGTCAATGTGTCGACTCCCACAACTCTCACTCTCAGGCTGAATATATGAACAGTACCTTTGTCACTTGATGCTGCCAACCATTGGACATTTGGAGAGAGAGCAATACTATGGATTTCAGCTCTATCCACACCTCTTCTTACCTATGTGGAGGAGAAAAGGAATGAAAACACAAGAAATCAAAGAAGAAAATTGGAAAAGGTATATCAAACCAGAACCTTTCAAAAAAAAGAAGTTATGCTTTCAATAGTTTTGTGGATAACCCATGATTTGTAAGGTGTCTAAAGTCTTCTCTTTTCAGAAATGATGTCAGAAAGCAAAATGACAAATTTCTGAAAAGTTAAATATGGGGTTTTCAATGTGAAACTTTAGTTATAATTATATAAAAGATAATTTTATTTGATTTTCCTCCATACAGAGCACTGTCAGATTTTTTAACAGTGAAAATTTTGTTAAAACCACTTGAGTAAGAACTTATAATTGACAATTTAAAAGTTATGTATCGTACTAAATTCCATGTTTAGTTCTCTACTGTGCAACAACTAAAGCTAAAGTGACTAACACATTTTCAGCATGGTGGGACGAAATTGCAAAAGCTGCACAAGAAAATGTTGCATCCTATCTAAATTTAAGAATGATCAGGTGTGTGGTGAGGGTGTGCAACATAATAGACAATTTACAGTAGTGAAACTTCATACACGAGAGATCAGGTTCTAGTGTGGTTTGCAATTTGTTTGCATACATTCAATCAATTTAAAGAGGAACATGATTACCCTGTCAGCAGAATAAAGGAAACGCTCACTAAACATGCTTTTCCTGTTAGTCCATCTCATATTATGTGGATGTAAAAAGACATACCTTACAGAATTCCACACTAAAATCAAAAAGCAATAAGCTAGAGGTAATAAAGATTATTGAAATAACTAAATCCAGATTCCAGTAACCTACTTCTTGTAAACGAGTTCCATCCATTGTATTAAAGATTCTTATCAAAGTTCCCTTTCCACTAGCAGTTGCAAGAAGGAGCCCATCCATTGTCAAAGTGAAGCATGCAATTTGAGAGTCATGAGCATTGATTAATTTTGTCATATTCAGACCAAAGTGTTCTACTCGCACCTGTCCTCTGTACAGACCAGGACAAGCCAAAACAAATGTATTTGAATGGTGTGAAAGACAGCACAATCCCCTAGGATTCGCTAGAGTCTCAATCTGATGAAGAAGCTTCAGATCCACAAAGTTATAAACATAAATCTTGTGCTCGAGAACAACTACAATTCGATCACGTCTTAATTTCACTGCACGAACTTGAGACCGAAATGTAAATTCACCAATGCACCTGCTCTGATGATCATCCCAAATCATAACTTTGTTAGGTGGGTAATGGGAATTAGCTACAGCACCAACAAGTGCTAGAATGTTGCAGCGAAACAGCATCTCTACAATTTTAAAACCGCCACTCTTCAAATCACGTCTGAAAGTTTCCTTGTAAGGCTCACAATTATAGATACGAAAACCATGGCTTGTGCCAGCAGCAAAGCAAGCATAGTCCTGATTCCAAGATACAGAGAGTAACTCTGTTTCACCATTTCCATTCATTTCTGCATCAAGCTGGGTAAAAGGAGCAAAATCCCCAATATTGGGAGATTCACAGTTACTGATTCTGGAAGAAGAAATTATCCCCCGAGATGTTGAAACAGAAGAACTCATATGAGATGAGGGAGCAGCTAAGCTGTAATTATTCCAAGCCAAAAATGATATTCACTATGGGTAAAGCTCTTGGAATGTCTGCAACTAAGAATGTAAGCAAAAATTAACAGAAGGTAAAAGCTATATAATAAATGTGATTCAGGCTGAAGGGTACCCTGGTGGAAGCAATCACTCAAAGCAACTCTGGTCAGAAGTAGCAAATTCTCACTCTTCCCAGCAACAATATTTTACTTCATCATGCCTGCACATATCCCATTAAAACTTCTTTAATAGAAAATGTAGAAACTTCAAATTTGAAGACAGAGAACCCAAGCAATAATTCGCAAGAACTGAAATTTAACAAAGTGCGAAGCAAAAAATGTTCATTTCGCACAAGAACTGAAATTTAACAAAGTGTGAAGCAAAAAATGTTCATTTCGCGTGCGAAATTGAATTGAAATTCGCGGTAATAGATGGCTGAGAAAATTATCACAATAGGATCAAAGAAACGAAAAGAAAATTCTTTTCGTGAAAAAGTTCATGATTTCAACACAGTGAAAAAGAAACATCTTTTAATTGTCTTTCATCTCTTACCGATATCGAAGAAGCCCCCATTGCAATGCTTTTTGAGAGCAACAATAAGATCTGACTCCCAATTAGAGGTAGACGTAAAGGAGACAGTCCCTATGATCTATATGATCTATCTCTCTGGTTTTTTTTTTTTTTTTTTCTCCTCCTTTTTCGATTAGCGGCTCTTTGACCCAAATATAAAATAATTTTACATATTTATTATATTTTTAATTAATTTATTTTAATATTATACTTTTAAAAAAATTAAAAAATATATAATGGACATGTAGAAACTACCAGATGCGCCAATAACTATGTGTCGTATCCACATTGGACATGTCGATAGTCTCACAACATATCATTTCTTCAACTGCTTATAAGAATAAAAAAAAAATAAAAATAAAAACACAATGAGCTATTGGCGTGTTCCACGTGAACACACTACATGGCTACTTGTTGCCCATGTATCCAAAATATTTTTTTTTTATTTTTAATTTTTTTAAAATTATAATATTTAGATAATTAAATTAAAAAAATGTAATAAATGTATAATTTTATTACTAAAATATAATATTCAGATAATAAGGCTAATTAGCTGCCTTTCTTTGTCTGTTTATTTATTTATTTCTTTACAGGTGTCGTGTGTCTTCCGTCTTTTTCTTATTATTATTGATTATTGCTCATTTTACCAAAGCCCTAGCTCAAAGTTCCAAACTTGGCACTTTGACCGAATAAATACAAAAAAGAAAGTTAATTACAGAAATGGGGTAGTCAGAAACGTAAATATGTAAATAATGCAGTTTGAAAAAAATTGAAAATAAAAAAAAAAAAATCATTTCGTCAGACGCGAGACCCACAGACGCACTGTGGGGCCTGCGGCGCCTGCTGACTGGACGTGCCGTGGGGCCCACAGCGCGTCTCTTCTTGTCGTGCGCGCCAGACCTTACGTGTTTGACCGCTAAAGCTGAACCCTGCAGTGCCACGTGTCAGCTCCCCAGTGAGCCATGCCGAACGAAGACGTGACACGTGGCAATTTTTTTGCCATTTTCTCCCCTCTTCCTCCACCTTTCCCCTCCAAGTTCTTCATTCGGCTTCTTTGTTATTCTCTGCTTCTCTACTTCCTTGCTTCTCTTTTTTACTTCTTTGCTTCTCTTCTTTACTTCTTTGCTTAGCTTATTTGCTGCTTGTTCTTCCTCTTGTTGAGCTATAATTTTTTTTTTCTTGTTATGTTGATTTTGTATCCATTGTACTAGAAGTTAATTTTTATTTTTTGGTGTACATTATGGCGGATGAAGTTGTAGTACCAGGACCACAAGATTTTTCTCTGTTGATTGAACAAAATAATCACATATCAACAAAAGTATGAAATACTGGAGTAAGTAATTTATAAATATTTTTGTTAGAGTATTTTGAATTTGTAGAATTTTTTATATTATTGTAAATTTGTTATAAATTATTGTAATTTTTATACAGGTTGATATAGAGTTACGTCCTCGATCTCATAGTAATATACGTAGACCTAATGATCGAGTTATGGAATACGTGAGAAGGGCAGGTTTTGGTGGGGTCGCAGAAATAGAACATGCTCATATTGATGTCCAGTTAATTTCTGCATTAGTTGAACGATGGAGGCCCGAAACACATACATTTCATATGCCTTGCGGTGAGTGTACTATCACATTGCAAGATGTAGAGGTGTTACTTGGTCTTCCTGTTGATGGGGAAGCAGTATCCGAGTATACTGGTTACACATGGAGTGATCTTTGTCGGGAATTGCTTGGCGTAACTCCACCTGATTCTACCTTAGCTGGAGGAAGACTGAAACTGAGCTGGCTTTCGCGAACATTTAGTCAATGCCCAAATGATGCTGCAAATGATGTAGTACAACAATTTGCAAGAGCACATATATTGCGTTTAATTAGCATGTGGCTGATGCCTAATCGTAGTGGCAATTGTGTTTATGTTATATATTTAAAGTTATTAGAAAATTGGGATGAGGCTGGGACATTCAGCTGGGGATCAGCTTGTCTTGCTTATCTGTATGGAAGTCTTTGCATGACTTCTCTTGAGAAAGCTGATAACTTCGCAGGATGCTTTTTTTGCTCCAGTGTTGGCCATGGGAGAGATTCCCATATATAGCTCTGAGGCGAGAAAAGCGTGATCTAACTGGGCCACTTGCGAGTAGGTAAGTAAATTAAATTTAAAGTTTTTTATAATTAAGCTACTTTATATTCTGATAATTTATCTAAAATTATAGTACATTAACATTAAGAGTTGTCAATTAGATTATATGATTCATATTAGAATAACATTATTTTTATAGTATAATAGACGTAATTAATAGTACATTATTTGTTTAGTATAATAAACGTAATTAATTATAGTGTAATATTTGAAACATGTTAAATGAAAAACTCCTCTAGATTGGACCAATATTATTTACGCGTGGACTAAAAGGAGTATCGATGGACATTTGATCTACTTGAAAGTGATGATGTAAGAATTCTTGTCATTAGTAATTAATGTATGTCATTTATTACTTGAATTTGTTGTAAGAAATGTGATTCATGTTATTAATGTTGCATGTAAACAGATTGTGTGGCAGCCATATACCAGGGCATTGATGGCACGACTCTCGAACTATTGTGTTAGGGGGCATGAAATTTGGGCTGTTAAGGTGCCATTAATATGTTATCACATTGTAGAGCACCACAATCCATATCGAGTTCTACACCAATTTGGGTGCAGACAACACATTCACTGAGATATTACTTTTTATGATAGAGAACTACACAATGTCAACATGAGGGGGAAGCAGGCTACATTATGGACGGTGCATCATATGGCTCACAACCTTTTGTGGGATGATCGACGTCAATATGTAGTTAAGTTAGACGAGCCGTTTGGAGTAGACCTGGATTATATTGCATGGTACTCACGCATAAAGCGTCGATGGATGAGACCTGAAAATGCCATAGCCAACGGACAGGTAAAAACGTTACAGTTATTATGTTTGTTTTTGAATTTTTTTTAAGTTACTATATTTTTTTGTCAGGAAATTATGAGCCATAATTTTTGACGGTGCAGGTTCCTACTCATTCTCAAACTCATGAGGGTTGGGGAAATCAGCAAGGTAGTAAAAGTCGGCAGGGTTAGGGGAGTCAGCAGGGTGTTCCTCAAGAGGGGGTGTCTCAGCATGATTGGAGGAGTCAGCAGGGTGGTAGAAGTCGGCAGGGTTGGGGGAGTCAGCAGGGTGTTCCTCAGCAGGGGGTGCCTCAACAGGGTTGGGGAACGGTTCCTCAACAGGGTTTGACACCTGAGTGATATGAGGCATTTGTTTCGAGGCTAACTGGGGTGTTTGTAGAGTTTGGGATGTTCCCACCGGTGATGCAACCTCAACCCCAGATGGCTCATGTGGCGACGAACTCAGCAAGGAGTGCAGCCATGTCTTCGGAGGCATATGCTACATCATCACGATGCCATCCTGCCTCACCCGCCATTAGGTCCCGACATCGTTCCAGTGATAGATCTCAGAGTTCGTCTCACTCTGATCATCGCGTTGATGTGGCTGGTTCATCGGTCGACGTGCCGTATAGGCCCGATCCAGTACAAGTTGCAGAGAACCAAGGGTACTTTGATATGACGCTACATGCGGTACCATCTCCTGTATACAATTTTTTTGACGTTGATTTTCGTGTTCCCTTATCAGCGATTAATACATACGTCGACCCCTCTTCACAGACAGAGTATATGAGAAATTAGACCGATCTGACGATTACTCCTCTGACAACACGTCATCCCTATGATCCAGCGATGACTGGGACTAGACTATTTTCATTAGGGGATATGTATGATTACATGACACTATCAGCCTGCTGAGGAAGAACTGTCACCACCAGCCACCAAGCCTGCCGAGAAAGAACTGCCACCACCAGCCACCCAACCTGCTTAAGAAGAACTGCCACGACGTGTCAATAGACACCTCAGATGTGGGACAGGCGGGCATTTATTTCGACATAGGCGTTAGTGTTAAATTGTTATTGTACACATGATATGTCTATTGTTAGAGATGTTGATTATTATTATATTTGAGTTCATATGTTATATTATTATTTAAACTTTTGAAACCTAAACAAGATATAATTAAACAATATGCCACATATCCAGACTATTTATCATTAATAATCAAAACAAAAACAAACTCAACATAAAAATTTTAAATTCTACAAGTAAGTAATTTATTTATGGATCAAACATTCTTTTAAGTGGACAGTTTCCCCTATTATGCCCTTCCATGCGACAAATACTGCATTTTATTATTGTTCGGGTTCTGCTTGGATCCCGCCAATCCATCTCATTTCGAATGCGATTCGTAACAGGACAACCTTTCTTCCTTAGCATCGCGGGGTTAGGGCTAATATGTATCTCCTAGATCTCCGGCCAATATTCCTGTCCACCAATAGACATAAATTGTCCACGATACGCAGTCATTAAATTTTGAATGGAGTATACCGGATCTACATAAGACTATTCATTGAGGGAAACAGACACGCAAGCAGATATTGCATGTGAACATGGAAAATGAAGGGCTTTAAATTTACCGCAACTACACCTTTGTTCATTTAGGTTGACAACAAACAAATGTTTTAAAAACCGGACCGGACCGGGCGGTCCGACCGGTCCAACCGATGCCCGTTTGGAAATCCGGTCCGATTCATACCCTTAAACCGTTGTAGCGGTTAAACCGCCTAAAACCGGAGAGAACCGCCAAAACCGGTTTGAACCGGTGAACCGGTCCGGTTTTAGAAAATCGGACGGCTTGCAAAATTGCTAACTTGGAAGCGAAATTGCTCTTGGGTGAATTCGATCCCCTCCCCTTTTCTTCAAATGTGGCATTCTTTACCACTAGGACATATCAATTCTTGAGTATAATATCACATATAAATATATTTATTAATAAACTAGTTAAGAAATTAATTTTTTTTCTATCCAAATCATTGGGACAACTCAAGACTTGTATTTATTATTACACAAAAATTATTTATTAACTATTTAATAGATTTATTTAATATTAAATTTTTAAATATGTAAAAATTATAACACATAGTCACACTGTACACATGTTTTATATGTTCTAATTATCTAATTTTTTTTATTTTAAAAATTGCAAACTTGATTATGTTAAGAGTATGTGAACTTGTAAAAAATGTTGGCCATTGAAATAATCTAATTTTATTATAGATTACCATTTTAAATTAGATGTATATAGATTAGGTTTTTATATCTTTTGACTTTTAGTTATTTGAATCTTTAAATTTGAAACTTTCACTTATGAGTTAAGTTCAATGAATTGTGATTTATTTTTTATGTTTTATTTTTTATTAATCTGTAAGTTTAGAAAAAGCTTCGATTCAACCGGTCCGACTGAACGGTCCAACCGATCCGACCGGTCCGACCAGTATTTTTTGTCAAAATGGTTCGTTCACCGGTTCGATTTTTAAAACATTGCAACAAACGTGCGTCCAGCAGTCCTGATTCTCATATTATACATCTCCTCAACCTCGAATAGATCGGTGTCCCTGTTGAACAAACGAGGCTTGTGTGATGACGCCTCTCGTGAATTTTTACGCATCTTATCCATGACATACTCGGTCCACTGTTGTCCACTAGCTCTCATATTATCAGCTTCATCCATTTTTTTTTAGTGAAAATAGCATTTAACTTGTAATATGTTGCTCTAACCAGGGCAGTAATAGGCATGTTGCGAACACACTTCAATGTGCCATTAATATTCTCAGTCAAATTGGTGGTCATCATGCCATAACGCCTCCCCCCAGTATCTCCTTGCAAAGTCTATTTTGCTTCATCAAGATCTTGTACATACTTCCATGCGCGATCATCTTCGCATCGACTTTGTATATCTGTCATAAACTCTTTAAATTTAAGGGATTCAAATTGGCTACCTGTCAAATTGGGTCAGAAACATTTGAATATTAAGAAATAGTTCATTTAAGCCAAATATACAACTATGATAACAACAAAATTTAACATACTTGCTGCGTATATTTTTGTTTTTCAGGGCTTTATTCTTAAAGTGTGTATTGCAATTGCTAACGACATGATGCAAGTAAAAAAAATTATACGCGAGTGGCGAACTCCAACCTACGCTAGCATCTACAATTGAAGACAATATACTTACATGGCGATCAGAAATTATTGTCAAATTTTGACGATCTCGAACAATGTGACGATAAACTAAGGTAAAAAATTACGCACATGCATCTTTAACTTCACCTTCGACAATAGCAAATGTAAGAGGCAATAGTGACCTATCGCCATCCTGTGTAGAAGTAATCAGCAACGTCCCCCGATATTTGCCACTCAAGAAAGTCTCATCCACTTGAATCACAGGCTTGCAAAAAGTGAATGCATCAACACATGCTTTGAATGTCTAAAAGACACGACGAAACATCTTTTCCTGGACATTTGATTGACTACTGATATGATTATTATCCAAGAACCATTCTACAACAGTTTCAGGATTTGTCGCTCGCATTGCTGCCATCCATCTAGGCAATAGATTATAGCTTTCATTCCAATTACCGAACAACTTTTCAATGCATTTCTGCTTTACTAACCATGCTTTTCTGTATGATGCTCGATAGGAAAAGTCTGCCGATATTTGCTCCTGTATCAACTTAATTGATACATCAGGACTCTCTTCAACCATTTCATAAATGTTTGACGCTATCACATTAATATCTAACTTCTTGTGATCTTGCGTTATTAAGGGATTTGTGCAAGTATGCGAACCGTTATACTTTCTAATCTCCCATACTCCGCTGTGACTCCTTTGGCAGACTCGAAGTCTCCAATTACAACCAGTAGCCTTATTTAAACAAATAACATTCCACATAGTCGGATTTGACTCGATCACAGTGAAGGACTGATGCATTTGCAGTGAGTATTCCTTCACAGCAAGCTGAACGTCATTTTTTTGTAGAAAATTGTTGCCCAATTGACAACTCTCTACCTCTCTCCCACGCTACATGTTCATCTGAAATCCCGGTGTTATCAGTAATTCGCATTGCATCCCAGTTAACTGCTGAATAAACTGGGACAGGTTCACAATACTGCAACGGCTGCACCATTTTCGGCCTGGGACAATCGGATTCAACGCCCAATGGTTGTACATTCAGATCCAAACTATGTTGATATTCTTCATCACTAAATGCATCATCTTCCTTTAGAATGTAATCTTCATTATCACTCAACGTAACTAGCGGATCAATGGAAGAATTAGCACAATTAAGCAATGATTCATCTTCGTGTCTTGTTTCCTGTTCTTCGATGTTTTTCCCTTGTCCAATATCTGAATTGAACCACTGGTCATAATGTAACAGCTTTTTTTTTTTTTCATTAT
>QAOA01003759.1:89416-185927 GCA_003255065.1 Cercis canadensis | reverse complement strand
CATAGCTTCTTTCTTCACCATGTAAGCCATTTCCTCCATTAAAATTTTACTGTTGATCTCTTCAGCTATTGACTCCTATCTGAATTAAAACTTTTGAGGGTTCCAATCTATTGACTAGTTAGAGGGTAAGCTTAGTAGGGTAGGAATCATACCTATTTATCATGAGTTGCAGAATTTTTGTCTGAAAATATATGCATGCAAGGTCAAGTTCTATTCCGTTGGGTATTTGTGCATGTTCGGTTTTCGATTTCAATCTTGACCGACATTCTCCTTCATGCTCACAGTTAGATTATGGCTTTGAAGTTTGTTGATGCTGGTGCAAAGTGAAATGCTTTTAGGCTTTTAGAAACTTAGTGGACATGTTAGAGGGACTGGGTCATTTAATTTATGATTGAATATTTGTAATTTAAATTGTTACTTTTGGGTTTCTTAATTTTGTTCAAAGTGGGTATTGTTTATTTTCATTTAAATAATGGTTGCTGGGTAAAATTTGCTACTGCTGAACACTGGGCGTTGGCACCGCAGTGTGCCTCCTGCCAACTGGATGCTTCCTGTTAAGTTTTCGATTTTATTTCTTAGTGGTATCTGCTGCTTGTTTTTTTTAAATCTCATTCTGGTTGTGGTCTTGATTGCAAGGTCCTTGAAAAAAAAAAAAGAATCAATATGACATTGCAAAAGGGTTAGTGTTTTGGCATAAGATTATTAAGTATTCTCATTTGTATTTTTCTGGGCTTTTCTAATTATTTCAATCATTGCATGTGGAGCTGTTCTGTCATGTTTTTTGTTTAGACTTTGGTGCGTTTTGTTTTAGAAACATGTATGGTTTCTTGGTTCTTTTTGCTATTGGTGAACTACTTGTTTTAGCCACTCAGATACCTTCCTTATCTATGTGAGGAAGATCTGTTATTGCTTGCTTGTTCTATCATATTAGGCTAAACTATTTACGGGCTTATCATATATGAAAATGTTTAAAAGTTTAATTGAGTATTACTCTGTTAGTTGAGCCCTTGATATTGAGGTTCCATTGCTAAATCCCGTGAGAATATATTTCAATATTATTATGTATTGATCTCTTATACCATACATATAATATATTAAGTTAAATGTATCCTCTCAGCATTAAACCTTTATATGCAAAGAGTCATCTTAAACATGGCTGAATCCATCTTCTCATTTGTCAGTTTTAGGATGAAAAGTTTGTCCTATTTTATTGAGTTTCAAAGTATTTTCTACTTATTTCCAAGGTAAGTATTAAGTAAATATTACTAATATATATAGTACTTTCATGTTAAACCTCCAACTTTAAGTTTTAATGTTCTATTAGCAGCAATCATTCAAGGAATATATTTAGGACATGGGTTTTGATTCTCTTACCTTATTATCAAATAGGTATGTGCATAGATTAGTTTTCTTTCTTGTAAAATAATACCCTTACTTGTTTGTCAAACTCTTGGTAGTAGGAAATATAAAAGATTAGGGTGTTTGCTTGACTTTAAGGGTGGTATTCAACTAGTATTCAATTAATTGAGTTTCAGTAGTTCTCTTAAGCTTTAAGGTTAATGAAGTTAGTAGTTACCTACGTCTTACTTTGTAATGTTCATGTGAACTAATCACATGATTATATCATGACTTTAAAAATAGGAAATTCTATCAAGAATACACAAATTGAGACCAAGAGAAGGGAATTTAGTGCTGTAACAATTTCAGGTAGCTAGCCTTTCCTTAAACCTTGTTTAATTTCTTTTGACAGTGCATGCTCTATGTAACCACTATATGTGGTGTTTCCTTTTGTGATTGAGTGCTATGAGATGATTACTATGAGATAACTTACGAGATGACTAAAGAATTAGAACTAACTCTTTTATGTGTGATGGCCATCGGGGTAAGTTGAAGCTACCCTATAGCTTGAGAAATCAAGGGGTAAGTTGAAGCTGCCCCATAGTTGGAAGAAATTAAGGGTAAGTTGATGCTGCCCTATGCCATGAGGAAGATGGGGTAAGTTGTGGCTGCCCCAGGGGCAAATTGATATAGCCCCATAGTGTAATGAATGAGAACGTTATGATATGTGTTGTCCTTATGTTTTCAACTATGTGATCATGTTTGTTTTGTTTTCCTGGATTATTCTTACGTGATTTAAGGACTGTAATGGATATAAAGCATGCATGTCAATCTACTGGTTACTGAGATTATATATCTCACTTATGTTATTTATAAATATTTTACTCTTTCCAGGTGTGGAATCTAGTAATATGCAGCATGGTACACAAAACTAAGCAAAACAAGATATCTACATAGCTTTTGTTATAGTTTTGTCATGGTGTAAAGTTAGGTAGAAATTCATATTTTGAAACATGTATATAGATGTAATTATATCACAAGTAGTGATATAGGTAGTATTCTTTTGAGACGTGTATATAAACTATGGGAGAAGGTTGAAGTTTAATTTGTAATATTTAAGTTTTATTTAATCACTTGGAAATCTCCATAGAGCTATTTAGTAATTATTGACAAAGGGTAGGTGTGACACATAACAATCATAGTCATGCCTCTCTGGTGGCTGAAAAGTTTGACTCGAACTAGGCATACCATATTGAAACCCAGATGAGTTAATATGTGGCTGATAACAACGGTTATTCTCTAATTCTGTTTGACTATGCATCTGAACTGAACAAGGTATAAAACTTGGCCCACAATCATCAACGATCTGAAAATCACTATCATCATGCTCTGTGGTTTCAGTCTCCACGAAAACCTCCATTGCTCCAAGATTGGCATGCTGTAAGTGACTTTCATACATGCACATTACATCTTCATCAGCCACAAGATCAAGGACACCATAATATAAGGGGTTAGCTGACATAAGAAATCTATATTTGATGTTCTTGATCACTTTATTGGGATCAAGACGTAATTTTTGTTGGATCACCTCTTTAAGACTTTGTAGTCTAAGTTTATGTTTCAACATCATGCATACAAGATTCGCACTTTCATACGCGACTATTTGTTCTCCATTATATACTCGACCATTGTAATAAACGAATATCAACATTTTTCTCCTAAATTTAAAATCAAATATATCATATTTCAGTATAATAATAATATACAATAATCATAACAATATTAAGCTAAATACAAATATTATATACTCAACCATTGTAATAAACAAATATCAGCATTTTTCTCCTAAATTTAAAATCAAATATATTATATTTCGGTATAATAATATACAATAATCATAAACTATTAAATATTAAGCTAAATACAAATTTTATGAAAATAATTATTTATCGTAATATTACAATAAAAAACATAAACTACTAAATATTATCAAACTAAAGATAAAAAATAACTTAAATATTATCATATACAATTAGTATATAAATATCATCTCTTTTATTTATATTAATACTATCAAATAAATAAAAATTATTAAAATCATCAAAATTTAAAATAAATAAGAACACTTATTAATATTAAGCAGTAATTAAAATTTAAACGTACTTTATGTGAAGACTGTTTGGAGTATTTTCGCTTCTCTTGTGTGAAAACTACTCGGAGGTGTGTGAAGACTGCTTGGAGTATTTTCGCTCCTGTTGTGTGAA
Source organism: Cercis canadensis (assembly GCA_003255065.1). Classification (NCBI taxonomy): domain Eukaryota; kingdom Viridiplantae; phylum Streptophyta; class Magnoliopsida; order Fabales; family Fabaceae; genus Cercis; species Cercis canadensis. The sequence continues at coordinate 182,325 of QAOA01003759.1, read as the reverse complement.
GACTGCTCGGAGGGGAAAGGAGAAATTTATAGAATTCGGACACACCACCAGCCAATGAGGTTCAGAGACAAAATGGGACGCGCCGTGGGGCCCACGATGTGTCCCTACAAGCCATGCACCTATCGCTGGAGGTTACGACAAGAAGAGACGCGCCGTGGGCCCAACGGCTTGTCCAGTCAGCAGGCGCCGCAGGCCCCACGCCGCATCTGTGGGCCCTGCGTCTGACGCAATGGTTTTTTTTTTATTTTCTATTTTTTTCAAACTGCATTATTTACGTATTTACGTTTCTGACTACCCCATTTCCGTAATTAACTTTTCTTTTTGCATTTATTCGGTCAAAGTGCCTCCAAACTTTAGAACTTAGAAGGATGGTTTATTTCAAGGGTAAAAGAAAAAACAAATAAAACAGATGATTTATTTATTTATCTTTCTCTACGGATCAGTCTTTTTCTCATTATTTCTTATTTTCCCAAGAAAGAACTTAGAACTTAGAAGGAATGGTGATATATTCCGTAGTTCACTACGTTCAAGTTTTTCAATCATACCATAAAAGGACGAGCTTTAATATTTTAACAAAAAAAGGAAAAAACAAATATCAGATAATTTTTTTTTTATATGCATGTAAATTTGTTTAATGATACATACAAAGCCAGCTATACTTTACTTTTTGGTTAATCTAAATTACTTACTTTATTGAACACATTATGAATCACAATTTTTTTTTTCCTATTCAACGTTCAGTTTGTTGGCATATATATGTAAATAATTGTTTCATATACAATAATTAAATTATTAAAATATTTTGTGAAATTAGTTTCTAAAAGAATTTATTAAAAGTACTTTAATATTATTTCAGAATATCACACATCACTGATCACCCATAATCTTTAGCCATTCCCCTTTCAAAATGATCCTTACTCTTCTTTTATCGAGCTAGTATAGGTTGTTGTCAGAGGTTTGTAACAAATGATAAATTAGAGGCTTTCCGGATGGATGGCTTTGGTTTTGGAATGATTGCTCATGGAATATTTGTTAGGATATATAACTTTTTTTAAAAAAAAAAATAGAGAAAAGAGTACAAGTTGAGAGAGGTCATGATCTGTCAAGATTGTTTCAATTTTACCCACATTTTAGTACTTGGTAAGAAAGTAGATAATGTGAGATTATTAATGCAAATGATAGACTACAAGTCAGAGACATATCCCTTCGGTTTTACTTTCTTAGGAATATGTTTAGTAAAGATAAAATGGGTGTTCACCCAAAAAATAAATAAATAAAATAAAATATTAGTTTATTGACAGTTTTAATTTTTCTGTTTTATTGATTATTACGAGTAAATTCCTCATTTTTTAAAATGAATAATTTAATCTTCGTATTTTAATAAATTTGACAATTTTAGTCATTCAATTAGTTAACCAAACAGTCAATCTAACGGTATGTTGACGTGACACATAAGAATTAATTTTTTTATTGTTATCATATTGATGTGGCATAAAAAAATAAATTTTAAATGTTAAATAATCATTTAAGTATAATTAAGTCATAATTAATAGAAAAAATAAATTTTTTATTGTTAAATAACAATTTTAAAATTTTTTCATAAAATTCAAGCAAATAAAAAAAATTATATGCAGCTTTACCCATAGTGAAAAAGATTATATGCTCGCTTTTGGTAAAACAATAAAAATGATACAATGAAAATAGAGTGGCCATCAATTGCATTTCATCATTAGTTAAACAAAATATTTTTCAACTGTTTCCTTTTCCAGTAACAATAAAATAAATACAGATTAAAATCTTTTCATCTCTCTCCATTTTCACGGTCCTTAATTTTTTATTTCTCCATTTTCGACTTCTCCAACTAAGCCCATCCTTGACTTGAAAAGCAAGTATACAATATTTTTCATCTAAAATAAGCCGTATATATATATATATATATATATTATCTTTTTTGGCCTTGTAACTTCAACCCGTGAGCTTTTATCTCATGCTAACCTTGCCATAGTACTTTAGGGCAGAGGTGGATCTTGAACAAAATGATGGAGAGGGCAAAGAAATACTTAATAATCAATAGAAAAAAAATATTATAATGATATACATCTTTTATAATATTCATACTGATAGACAAAATATATCATATATTAAAACATTTTTTCACAAAGATAAACAGTTGTATTGCATAAGATAAAATGCATACTAACATTGATTTGTTGTAGATGCTATGTCAATTGCAAAAGCACAAAAAGATACCACGAAACTAAAAAAGATAGTTCACTGTGTAACATATTAATGTATTTAAATTTAGAAATGTGATAACACAATTAATTAAACATAATATTAAATGAAATAACTAAAAATTACCTCAACTTAAAGTGCTGCTCTCCTTTTTTTTAATGACTTGAAATCATCAATAATAGAATCAAAAGTAAAACTTGCAGCTATTTATCTTTCAACATAAATCACCATATTATTTGCAAGAAAATCATCTTTTATCTTATTACGCAACCTTGTTTTGATTATTTTTATTACTTCAAAGACGTTTTCTAACTTTCTAAGAAAAACAATCCCCATATTCATAAATGATACTTCTTTTATAAAAAAATCTTTATAAATTGTATTGCAAAGCTAGAAGTAGCATTTTCATCCAATATTCTCATTTTCTTATACTTCCAAACTTCTGAGTAAATATAAAGTTACTTACTTTGGAAAGGTGCAACAATAACAATCCAATTCTTGACGTATTTCTCAAAAATCTGTAAAACAACAAGCATAAAGGTGTGGGAATTACAAATTTATAAGCAAGATAAGAGTCTTTCAACCACAAATTCATTGGTAAAAAAGGAAAAATTGAAGGAAAATACAAAGACTAATAAACACAAAATTAAAGTGATTCATGAAAAATGATGGATGATTTACATCACTATGCAAGCACATGAAGCATTTCACCAAAAGGGTTGTTTCTCATTCTCAATACCTCGCTTTCCCCCGCAACTGCAAGAACAAAAACATCATAACTTTCTAGTTGTTTTCTTTCTTATTAATTTGTCTAATTTTGAAAAGTGGGCTAAGTGGCATTGACAAGTGGGCTATGAGCTTTGGGTTAGATTTGAAGAAGAGTAGACTTAAACATTTCTCCAATTTGTTTTGAGGGGGCTATATTTGGTTTTTAAAAAAAAATTAAATAAACATTTTTTGAACAAACTTAATTAAGAATTTTTTTTTTGTTGGGGGCGGTTACCCCCTCTCCTCAAGAAGATCCGCCACTGCTTTAGGGTATGTAGTTTGGACTTTGGAGCAAGCCTGTGAATCGGGGTATCCATATATACTTGCATGAGCAATTATTTGGAATTGGAATAATAATTCGTATATAACAATAGTCTCACAGCAAAGATTAATGATAACTGTAGATACCCATATCCAAGAAGTCCAATTGTTACAATTATCAGTATACCCTCAAGCCTATTCCTCTTTCTATATAAGCTACTCTCTAAAAGTATAACACACTTTTTTTATTTTACTCTTTTATTTATTANTTTATTTTATTCTTTTATTTATTACTCTATCAATTCGATATCGACTTAACTTGATTTTTAAAGTCCGGGTACACCCAACCCGACCCTTAATTCATTTGTGTTTACTGTATAGTTGAGACCTATCTTTCACCCGACCTACATCTCAACTCAGACATCGTTAATAACATAAATTTTTTGGCTTTTGGCAGTCTATAATCGGATATTCGATATTTGTTTAACAAAGATGTTATGTAATATTTTCAGCAAAAGCAAAAAGAAATTATAAATGTGTCAATATATATTCAACCTACTTAATGAGGAGGATGATCAATCATCAAAGTGTGGGTTATTGAACGCTGACCTAGCTCTTTCCTCTTTCCTCATTCTTAGTTATAACCGGATGTGTAGAAGTTTATATTATTGAGGCTTTTCTGTTTTCAATATTTTTCTATTATTTTGTTCTTTCTTCATAGAAAAGAAGAAATATTTCCTTTCCATTCTTGTTTGGGGTTGGGTGGACATATAATGTTGATGGTCCCTATGTCAAGAATATTATAGTTATACTTTTTTTTTTCTCTAATTAAAGGAGAGCACAAGCTACGCATATTTGAATTTACTGGCAGATAACATTTTTAGTTAAATAAAAAAAATATAAAAACATATTTACAGAAATTTTAATGAAGAATTTCATTTAAAAAAAAAAATAGTTACAAATGATAGAGCTGGTTAAATTTTTGAAGTATTAAAAAATCCATGTGTGCATATCCCTTTGAGAATTTGATTTTATGTAATTGATTATGGACTAAACGCATTGTGTCTCTAATCCCACCTTTGAATGGAGTCAGACTTATCAAACTTGAAGTGAGTCATCTCTGTTTCAAGGGTTATGTTGTCGAAACACTCACAATTATAACTTTGTATTAGAGAACACTTTAAAATTTTCATTTTTTCAATGAGAGGCATCGAATACAAAACCCTTTTACAATAAGAGTATTGTAATCAATTAATCTACAACACAATTGGCTCTCCCGCCCAATATTTATTCTCGGGGTTATTGGCATGACAAGCATGTGTCTAAAAATTGCTAATTATTAATTAATGAAATTAGGCTTAGCAGAAAGAGTTACTACTTACTAACCAAACTACTGAGTTTACGGAGTTTATTACCCGCATAAAATATAAAGTTGAAGGGGACTACTTGTATTTTTTATTTTTTTTGGTAATGGGGACTACTTGTATTTAATTTAACCCAAAGATTGAAATCCAACAGCACACTCCCAAAAAGGCAATAGAAGTCAAAAAATAAATGAATAAATAAACAAGGTGCCAAGAGAAACAGTAGAACATACAAAAATAGAATCTATTAAAGTCTATGCCCCTCAGTATTCACGGCGTACCAAAACTCTTTCAAATCTGAAATAGCCTTAGCAATGGTCTCAGGAGGAGTCCAACTTTTAACATTAAAAACATATCATTTCAGTCCAACCATAAGCACCACAAAATGAACATTACAAGTTCTACATATCCACGCAGGAGCCCTAAGTCTTTTAAGCTCACATAGAATGAAAATCCACCACTGAGAAAAAAGATGTAAAGCTTTGCTGATAGACTCGTAACATTAAAGGGGATAACAACCGAGACGCACATGCTTTCGGGCACTCCAACAAGTGAATCATTAATTCTTCATTACTACCACAGGCAAGACATATCTCATCAACTACTGCCCAACCGCTAGTCATTTAAATTCACCTTAACTGCTAGACTATTATGAATAGTTCGCCACATAAAAAGTTTCACTTTTGGAGGCACACAGAGCTTCCCCACTTCTTTTAATTCATAGCTATTTATTATCCTATATTTATTATTCCAATTTTTAAATAATTAGTTGTCACTAAGTTAACTCCAAAACCAAACTCAATGCTTAATAATATTATACATTAAGTAAGTTTTTTTTTAACCAAAAATATGTTCGCACATCTAAAAGTTTAATTTACAATTCTGAATGTGAGATCTCCATTTTGAGTTACAAATGTGAGTTGCGTAAAATAATATTTGCTTTCTAAATGATTTAAGTAATGTCTCTTTTTTTACGGATTGTGTCAGATACACATGTTATGATGTTAAGCTGCATATTTAATCAGACAAATAATTTCTCCAGTGTTCGTCTTTGTCCTGATCCAGCCCAAGCAATAGAAGCCAATTTCCTTATTTGAGATGCTCTTGAATCTTGATCTTACCATTGAAGCTATATAGCAATAATGCTATTTTTGAGATTTGATCTCACAACTTGGCTATTTTTTTTTTTACTCTCTTTCTCTTTGGGGTAGAAGATTTTATGTAGACACACATTGACAAGTTTCAACATTTTTTTTTCCTGCTTTGAGGCTCAAAACAACCTAGAATTCCTCAAATCAGAATGACCAATATACAGGACATGGTGCTTGTATACCAGAATATGACTTTTTCCAATCTTTTTGCTGTGTATATCCGGACCCATTTAGCGTATACCATGTAACACTGCTTTCCAGAACACATTTTTCGGAACAAAACCCATTTTTATGGGTATCATATCTACATAACAGCAGTAAACAAGAAGGGAAAAAAAAAAAAAAAAAAAAACAGTATCAGCATCGTTACTTTACCTTTATTTATGGACACAATGTCAATGAAAATTGTGCAGGCCCATTTTCTCGAGGAGCACAGGAGAAAAATGTGCATGCTAGAGCCTTGATGAACTTAAAATAGATCTAATACTGCTGCATAACAATTATATAACTAATTAACCTATGCCTTTCTAGTTTGTTCTTTCATCAAATCAGGAATGCATATCCATTAGTTTAATTATTTTTAGCAATATGCCTTGGAAAATGAAAGAAGTGGAGTAGTTGGTGTGCGTGAGACTAAGATTCACTGTCACTACTGTTATCTGACTTCTGGTTCCTGAATCTGATTCCTGTCTGCTCAGTGTGTTTGTATGTATGTGACTGTGTGTATATATACACACATATATAGTCTCTCTTTCCTCACTGAACTTTGTTAAACATGCAACATAATGCCAGGCTAATGAGATTATTCCAATTGGATATATTCAGAAAAAAGGAAGCACAGGTACCCGGTCAAAACACCAACATCGTTCGTTTGATTCAGCTATGGACAAAGTGCTGCATATATAAGTTATCGGTAACCCAATTTTTATTAAAGGTATAGAAGCGTCCACATATTTATAAGTAAAGTAATACCATTTAGCTAAAAAAAAAAAATTAATAAAATTTTATCAAAATTTAAATGAATTATATGTGTAAGTGGGGTAATGCTATTTCACCCACATTTATATTATTGCTACATATGTTTATCAGCATCATTATCTATAATGGTACTTTTTTCTGCTAATCTATTTGCAGTGGTACTTGAGCCATAAAAGAATGAAGATATAAAGCGAATTTGATAATGTGAATTTATAACATACCAAAACAAGTGACCACTATTTGACCCATTATCCCCAAGACCTAAATTTTTTTGCTTATCCATGCTGGCACAGAAAATGAAGAAAAAAAAAGTAGAGAGAGAGAGTACAGGGGTAAAGAGTGCAAGAGTAAAGCTTGTTCCGAATATATGCACCTGTGCCTGTGATATGCAAAGACAAAATGATGTTGATCAGCAACATGTGAAAATGCTTATGATTTTGCTGCGTATTGAAGTGAAAAAGTACCAAGAGTGGGGTATACGAGTATTTAAACATATATGCAACTCTTCAGAGATCTGCACTCTATAATGTTTGCTGAATCTTGGGGCGGTCATCATGTGGAGAAGAAGAGTTATTACTTACATAGAACTAGAAGACGATCTGTAACACATCACCTACAGTAGTGGCTGCACTCTTTGGTGCCTAAACAAAAAACATATATAGGCTGTTTGGGAAGATGATGGTAATTATGGAGGCAACAGAAAGAAGGAGCTCCCTTCAGTCCAAGCACAGAGAAAGAGGGCTGCAAAATATCTCCCGCTTCATTCACACAATTACAGTAGCCAAAAAGAGTCTAATAATCCTACTAGTATTTGTATGAATGACTCAGCAGTTACTTCAGCAACCCTTTAATCCTCATCCATGGCTGGGCTGAAGGAAGCCCCTTCACTCTATTTCTCTCCCAAAATGAGCATAAGATTAATACATACATGATACATCTCTCTCCTCCTGAAAGTGGACAGTGAATTGATGAAGAAAGGTATATATATATATATATTTTATATATTATCTATAGGTAAATTGCAGACAGAGACATGATCATAAATCACCTCTAAATAAAAATGCCCAAGTTGAGAATTAAACTATATAAGAAAAAAGAAAACTGTATGGAAATGTGATGAAGTGGGGTTAGAATAACAGCATCAAATTAAAGGTTTTGATATGACAAATGGAAAACAACGACTCCAGAATTAGACTGAACAGTTGATTAGGGACTTGTTTTGAATGATTATGATTTTTCGTATAAATTAATAAAAAAAACCAGATGACAAAAGGGAGATTTCAGAAGTTGGAACCTTTTTCTTCCCATGAACTGAAATCCAAGGAAATTGCAACCCAAGAATCAAAAGTTGCCGATAATACTGAGGAAATTAAGTAATATGAGAAAGAAAGAAGAAAAGGGCACTTTTGCAGGTTCAAACCTTCAAGTCAATGGAAAATTAAAACAAGAAAAGGAGGAGGGTGAACGTACAGGGAAAACAAAGGAAAAGAAAGTCATATAGCGGCAAAAACCAGATTCATATTAAACAGCTATCTAGTAGCTAGGCAATATACGTGCAAGTTTATAAGCTCAAAAAGTGATATGAAAACCAGTTTTTACTTGAATGACCTTACCATAATAATTGGTACCACGCTATACCAACACTTAGTAATCATATATCTCCTAGCACAGAACACTAAGCAAAAGAAAACCCTAATTTTGAGAACTTCAGGAATAGAAAGCCGTGAAGAAGAAGAAGAACACAGACTAATCCAACAGCATAGCATTTTAGATGGACAATAAAGGATCTCTATGAGTATAAAAGGAGTTCCCAATTAAGCATGGATTACAGAAATAGAATAGAATAGAAACGATCTTCAACCTGATCAGTACTACTAGCTAGATGACCAAGCTGAGGGCCTAAGCTCAAAAGTCAATATTGCCAGAAACCCTAATCTGGTATATGTTATTATGCATATCCGCGCTGAACAGAAGAAAGAAATTGAGATAGATATAAAGAAATCTTCAAACACGAAAAGCAGTGGCACCTAAAGGGTAGTCCAGAAAAAAAATAAAAATAAAAATATTTATTTTCTTTTTAAAAAAAATAAATTTGAAAGGGACATGATGGGTCATTGTCCTCATGAGAGTCAGAGACAGGAAAGTGAATCCGAGATCTAAACAAATCTAGTGGCAAAGGAGCAAGTGAAAATGGTGGATGATGGTAAATTTCATTTTCTATGCCAGGGAATATTTATGCAGCAGGCAATGATGTTTCAAAGATAACCTTTTTATTATTATTATTATTATGAGATAATGTCTCAGATATAAAGTTACAAGCAGTGAAGTGTAATTAAATTGAGGATAGAGTAGCTAATTAACGATTTATGTCTCTAATAACACTTCACTCAATTATAAGAATTACGGTGTTTGATTTCAAGTTTTTAATTCTTTATTTCCTAACTCCTTTTCCAGGGTCTACCTTGTGAAAACAAAATAAACATAAAGTATGTGAGATTGTGAACTTAGAAGATTAGATTTGAACAGTAAATAATGCCATTTTGTATTGTGAAGTTTAAGATTATTATTTTAGAGAAAAGCAACCGACAATGTTGAATCTTACGTCTCTTTCGAGAGTACTATTGATGCGCGTACTATTTCTCCTGGCGTTATCTGCTTAGCAATTTGCTGCCATATGTGCAGTAGAGTGACTGGTATTGTTTCAGCTTTGAAACTCTTCTGTGTTCATGTGTGTACTACAGTAACTAGAACTGTCCTGGTTCAGTTTCAAGCATTACTATAGATCAAACCAGTCGTCATTGGTTACAAAATATTGCGAACTGAAAGATCAATCTGTATCAGTTATTGCTTTGATTTAATTCCTATAAGTTTTGTTTTATTCTTTAATTAATGCGTGATTTATTAAATGTGATTAGGCAGATGTGAGATGTGGTGAAGAAAACCAATATAATAACAAGTGGGGATGATTATTATCATTTACTCTAGAGACTTTTATTTATTTTTAATAGTATGCAGACACATGACAAAAAAGGAAAGAGAAGAACGACATAAGAGAAAAGAGAGAGGAAGAAAATTACAGAAGAAGTTAAGTCTAAAAATTACCTAACTCTCTTTTCTTTTCTTTCCATTACCACATCTAAACAAGCTATTAAGTAGACTAGATAGTTACTAAATTAAATCTAACTGTGCGGTTCAGTTTGATTGGATTGATTCCATGAACACACTACCAATTTTATATTTATTTAAAAAATAAAACCAATTATTTGTTTTAAAGGTTCTACAATTTATAAATAGTTGTTCAACTTTAGTTTCAAATTAAATTTAAAATAATAATTTAATAGGAAGAGAGAGAGAGATTGATTTTTCTCACTACACCGTGTACCATAAAACGAATGGATTATTATTATTTTTTAGTTAATATTATAAGTATCTTCACTTGATCTAATTGAAAATAAGATTAATTTCATTCGAAAATTAGAGTAATTACGATTTTTTCTCTCCCAACAATGCTTTCACTAGATTACGAACTCTTGATCATAATCAAGAGCTAATACCATTGACTTTGAAGTTTGCCATTATATATATATAAACTATTTAGTGTATATATATATATATATATATTATTTTCTTCTTCCTTGGGCTGAGGTCCATGTATAAGGTTTAGGCATATTGAACATGCAGGATTTGGTAAAAAAAAAAAAAAACTGAATTTATTATGGCAAGAAACCAAAATAAATATATAAAGTCTCTGACTAAAGCGTTCTCCATGAGTATATATACATTATTTAACATCTTTCTTGTACTATATATACTTCATATGCCTTTATTTAATTGCTAAATAAAAATTACTTCTGTAACGACAAAATTACTAATAGCAACTATTTTTTTTTTTTTTTACCTTTAGATAAATAAAACTAAATTTTTTTAAATAGAGATTTGGTATCTTATTTATTTTGAGTTTTAGATTCGAAAAAAAATGATTTTACATTAAAAAAATCATAAAATTAACTAAAACACTGGTTTGAAATAATCATAAAAAAATATGAATAACATTTGATATTTATGCATGATCTTGCTGAAGCCAAAGATGCCTCAAATAGCTCATAAACAATCCAATCCAATTAGTGCTATACAATGTGCTTCCTTAGCTGGTTCGCGATATACCTTCATGGAGACCACCACCCATGCATATTCAGCTGCACTTTTCCTTTATTCTCATTTGCCATCATCGTCATCATCATCTAAAACACATTCACTGCCAATGTCAGTATAGCTTTGCACCCATAATATCATGTCAACCCACCCACGTGCAATTGTACTGTGCTCCACGACAGCCTCTTATAATTAGCTGATTCTCCCTTCTCCATTCCCATTTGGATCAAACGTAATGTTTCCAAGTGGTTGCTGACTAACTATTTCGTCATTGACTCTAACTCGTAACTAGGACAACAATATTCCATTAGGTTATGCTTGAAGAAACTACGAAATAAAATAAAAGGGAAAGCTTTCTAAAAGAAACTGTAAAGGAACAAGTAAAAGAATGATAATTTCCCTTTCTTTTATTCAAGATTAATATGCATTGAGAGTATTATGCTTCTCAATTATATTTTTGTTTCCGCGAGTTACTCCTAATTCATGTGCAGAATGACTGAAAAAGTAAACAAAACGACATGAGGTTTAGGATTCTACTATATTTGGCACGATACTTTAGATTGCAGTGAAATTATACATTGGAGATAAAGAAAATGGTATGGAGGGCATGTAATATATATCATATATATGCAACGCAACAGGTTTAGGTACTTAAAAATATACGGTAAAAATGATAACAGTAAAGCAGGGTGAGAGTACAAAATAAACAGAGGAAGGAAACAAATGAAATGAACATATGCAGGAAATTCCAAAAAGGTGATGATGCTGCGCAGATTATAGAAGTCAACACCCACAAGCAAAGGCTATTATGGAAAACGAGAAGTTTGGGTGTTTTATTATTGGTGTGGTGAGGGGTCAAAAGTTTCGGTGATGTAAGAGAGGAAAGCAAAGCTTGATCTCCCATATTGCCGCAGTGGGGAGCAGCAGCCAGACCATCACCTGGACCACAAAGAGATATGCCTTCATAATTTTAATCTCTCCAGATTCGGATTAGATTTATCTCCTATTCATACACTTACCATAATGTTGACTTTTGCAATGCCAATCTGCTTTTTCCTTGTTCTTTTCTCTTTGTACAGGAAAAATAATTGTTACACAAACTGAGACAAAGTTAGCTTTTTTTTTTTTTTTTTCTTTAATTAGAAAAATAGTGGTTATCATCTCAGAGAACCCATCTGGGATGAAGCATTTCTTTTACTAGTTGCAACTCAACCTACTTTTTTTGAGCAGCTAAAAAGTATCTGCACATATTGTCTTGGAAATGATTTAGCAGCACTCCACAATGAGTGTTCTATCCCTCCTTTTGTGGATGAGATCCATTAACACAGAAAATTACTGGGCTCAGGAGGTCCTTAATGCATGAATGAAAGCCTCGCCTGCGGCAGTGTCCATACTTAGGATGCTAGCAAAGTTTGGTGTGAGGTTTCACTCACCCAGCCGAAATAAAAAAGAAGAAAAATTTCAAGTTTAAATAAGAAAAAAAAGGCATAAAAATCCAAATTCTTTATATGGATGGCAATTTCAGCACTTATAAACAGACAACAACTCGGAACCACTCCACATATATTTGGACAGCATTCACATATACAAACAAAAAAAAAAAATGCGGGGTAAGGAACAAATTGATGCTATAACATTATGAACAAATTTTGGGTTCATAATATTTGTGTTTTAAGTATCTGGCAGCATGGTAAATCCCTTTCTACATCTGAACAAGACAACAAGCGAACATGTGCTCAGGCCATGTCTTATGATGCTTTCCTTCAATCTGATCTTCTAGGAATCCATTGATGAGAAATTTTAGCAAATTGAAGTACTCAACGAGACAATTTTTGTGTAATGTTGGCTCAATTTTATGATCCAACCCAAAAAACTTGAGTTAAAACAACTGGAAAAACAGACTTGTTGATCCGTCCCCAAAGGTCCGCAGATCAGCAGGTTTCACCAATGCCCTGCATAGTGGGCAAGTCCTTTCTCTCTCGAACCTGAAAAACAAGTGTCTCTTTAGGTCAAAAGATGAACATGAGCAATTAGAATACAGTTGAAACATAACTCATAAATCAAATATGTGTCATATACACTTCTTTATCATAGCTCATTGAAACGCTTGATGAATAGAATAAACTAGTCATAAAAAAGGAATTCAAATTCTGGCCATTAGTGAAAAGATATACCGTACTAGACACATGGTAAAACCAAAGGCTGTTTATTCAGAGGCATCTTCACTTCTCATAAGGCTATGTTTGGGAGTTGAAAGGGGGAAGGGAAGGACACAAGAGGGAAGAGAAGGGAAGAACAGGAGGGGAATAAGGAGGACATTCCTTTCCCTTGTTTGGATGAGTAGAGGAAAGGAGAGGGAGGGAGAGCATTCTTTCCAAAACTCCCCGATTTGGGGGAACTAGAAAATGTGCTTTGGAGGGGCTTTGTTTGGGGGTTGGGGGGTATCTCCAAACCCTCCCCCTTCCACTTTTTAAGGGAACTCCCAAACAAGGAAAGTTTGGATTAAACCCCTCATTTCCTCTCCTCCCTCTCTACTTCTAAACTCCCAAACAAACTCTAAGAGTGCCCTTTGCACAAAATTATGTTCCCTCCAACAATACTGTTTTCTTCACCAACGATTTTATAGCAGAATTAAGAAAAAATAAAGTACAGCCCTTTCTTTCCCAAATACCCATTCTCAAGTTCATATAATTATAAGCGAAAATAACCAAGGCACTATCTATAAGATTAGAAAAAGCATAAAGAGGGAACCAAAGAATATTGAGAATTTTACCCAGGACAGAGCCTAACTTAAATAAATATACATATGCATAACAAGCCAGTGTTTTTCTGTGTTGTAAGTTGTATCACAATTTATTAACAAGAAAAGAGGTTCAATTTTGAGAATTTTTTTTTCTATGAAAATTATATCAAACTACGAAAACAAGAATACTAATGGATGCTACCTTTTACCAAAAATTTGAAAAACCATAAGCTAATATCAACACATTGAGAGAATTGATTATGCAAACTTAACACTAGCTAATATCTTGTCTATGTTAAACAATTATATCTTGGCTTTAATAACAGCTCATTTCTCTTTGGTATCTTGTGAACCTCCCATTTCAGAACTTCTAGATGAAAAATAAATTATGAACTAACCATTCTGACACGCACTCCTCACAAAAAATGTGTTTACAGCGCAACAAGATAGGAGCATGCATCTTCTCTTGGCATATAGCACATAGGTCGCCTGCTGCATTTACCTGCATTTGAAAAATTATAATTTAGAAATAGACAAAAAAAGACCCTGACAATACATGCATTAATACCTAGTTATGTACATAGATAAATACATGTAAGTAAACATAGGTGTACATATCTGTAGAGAAATAGATTGCCACCAATATAAAGTGAACTTCTTTGAAGTACCCCCATGAAAGAGAGAGAGGAAAAAATAAAAATAAAAACAAAAACAAAAAAGAACACCTCTTAAAGCACTAACCAAAAAAAAACCCTTTTCTTATCTCGGAATACCATCTGAACTTTTGACTAGTTCAAAGATTTACAGAATAAATGGAACGAACAGAACATGCCTCTTCAACCATAAAAATGCCATTTTGATTAAGCACACAACTATGGGGCACAGATTACAGGCGGTCTAGGTGATCTCCCACATGGTCGAGGTCCAGGTTCAAATTCCCACTCCCCCAATATCCCCAACTAGAAAATCTAGCTTTGTCTATACAATGACCAAAAGAAAACGGCAAGCAAACAACTAGGGAAAAAAATTGTGTTGCATCAGACACATTCAGAAGGGTCTAAATTGTTTCCAATCAATTTTCTTAAACTGCAGAAACCTATTGACCTGGATAAACAGTACCAACTGCAAATCCTAATATTAGAATACATTTGTGTGTGTAGAAAGGCTAAGAAAAACAAAATTAACTGTTCCATTATGGAATATGTGAGATTCGCCATTTTGTTTCTACTCTCTTCCTTAATGGATAAACTAACATAAGCAATATATTGCAACAAGGGAGGGGAAATGTTAATTACAATTGCATATTGACCTCAGAGTTGATAAAAACATTTTACAGAAGTTGGAAAGTTTACCTGTTCCATTGTGGCGCAAACCCCGTAATGAACTTCCTTTCTTGATAATGCTTTTAAGGCAGAAAAGAAGCATTGGACCTATTATGTAACATGGAAGGTTAATAGCAATTATATAATTTAGTGTCATCTACACAAGTATCTTCAAATACAAAACTAGAAAGCCCAATCTGAAAGAATGAAAACATACCTTCTCAACAACAGAAGTTAGCTTGAAAGTTAAATACAACCCTGTGGTCAGCGATGAAAACAGACTTCCATAATCCTTGTTTAAGAAAAATCGGTACCAAACTGGTGTTGGCAACAACGCTCGATACAACAGCAGTGTGTACTCAATCAGAGTTAACATTTGACCCTTGAAACAAGAAATGAAGTTTCAGATGGTTGTGGGAGAAAAACCAAAAAAAGATACTTGAAAATTACATGCTTATTTGTAATGGTAAGGAAGCTACTAATCACCTGCCGACGGAAGTTATGGCCTCTTCCATTCTTGTAGTATATAAGAAGTAAACACTTGAAAGCCATTGCCACTTGCCTCACCAGTGTATCTAAAAGTCATTTGATATGGCAACCATGAACACAAGAAAGTAAGGATAAATAAGGACCATAACAATATCAATATTCAGGGATAGAAGTGAACCAAACAAAAGAAGAATCAACTAAGACAAAAACAAATATAAATCTAGCAACAAAACCAAAAACAGAAAAGAAAGGCCTCAATTTCATAATTAGAGATTACACAAGCAGCTCAATTGTCTTGAAACCCCTTTCAGTGAAGAGTAAAGTATTCAACTTTTCACCAGGATTACATAATTTTATTTTGTGGTATTCATTAAGAAGATGAGTTCAATCTAAGTCATATACTATGAACATACATTTCATGCCAACTATGTAAGTTACAACAGATAATTATACTTGGCTTGGATCCACTATAACAATGTAAAGGCAGCACATTAATACTTTTAAAAAAANAAAAAAAAAAAAAAAAAAAAAAAAAAAAAAAAAAAAAAAAAAAAAATACCATTAACCAAAATGATGAATATTGCGTGCCAGAAAGGAGGCGTTGCTTTTGGAGGAAGCATGACCAGTGAGTATAAAAGATCATCATTTCGATACCACCAGTAAATGCACATTACGTGAAGCATGAAGGCAAAAGAGATACCGACAAGAATAGGAACTTTTCTATCTCCCTGCAAAAAAGAACATGTATTGAATCTATCTCATTTAGCATTTTTTTTCTGAGGGTAAGAGGAATGTTACAGGTAGATACTTGGCTCTAGAATGGAAATTTTAAAGAACTTGGTAAAATCTGGGTAAAGCACCTTTAGAGCTGTCTGCTTCTTAACAATTTCATTAGACTTGAACATCACAGCTGAAATCCAAATTGTGACAAAGAAACCTGCAAGTTGCCAGAAATAAATTTCAAAGAATTAAAAGTTAAAATTCGGAGGAAACTGAAACCATAGTAACAGAGGATTTTATAAATTCAATTATCATAAAAGTTAATTTAACTAAGTAAATTGTTTCTTTCCCCACTCAGAAGAGAAGATTATGCAAAGGTAAAGAAGACTTCCTCACAAGGGAGAATGAAAGAAAATAGCATACTGATCTTCATTTAGTGAAGCTTTAATTTTTCCATTAAGGATCAACAAGGAAACATGAGATAACATTGCTTCATTAACTCAACAGATTCCTCTTTTCTTTTCTTATAATTAGGAAAGCTGCAAGTTCCTCATAACAGCAAAATATCTCCAATTAGGAGAAACTGTAAACATAAAACGGATGAAACCCCACATGATCCTCATAAATCTTTCTCCCAGTCTTTCTCTTCAATTTCCCCTTCTCTCAGTGCCAACATGTCTTTTCTTAGTAATATAATATATAGTAAGCATTGTAAGCCACATTAGCATTGTTTGGTTGGATACAATAGAAAAAAACTCAACAAAGTAGCAACACCAACATAAATCTAGTTGGATGGGTAGTACAGTAGTAAATAATTGCATATGTTCCAACCCTCCAAAGAAATGCAACCTCTCTTTTCTACCATTATTCCACTAAGATCAAACAAGCCATAACTTCCAACACAACACGCAATGAAGTTATTTGAATGCACAACTATTATGAACAAACGCTAATATTTCATTTAAGTAGATATTAACAGAAGCTTTCAAAATTTTAAATATTAAATTAACTTAATTAGAGGATCCAACACACAATATTAAATAAGAATCAGGCGTCCGTACTGAGATTTGGAAGAATTAGTAAAAAGGTACTAGCAAACTATCCATATCATCTTAAAGCCAGCAAAATTATTCCTCTAATTCAGATCTCCAAAGACAAAAAGGTACTTGGGCGTCAAATTTTATAAAGGAAACAGAAAGAGCCCCAATACAACTGCAGAAAAGGATACCCCACACTGAACTAGCAACATAATCAATTCAGCCATATTATCAAACCTTGCATATACTATATGTCAGTCAGAATTGGTCTAATAACTGGACAATGGACATAATAAGAACAATTAAATGGAAACATGGAGACAATTTTTTGATCGAGCTTTAAATGTTTGCAGGTAGAATTGTTTGACATCAACCTGAAGCATAACAAAATGAAAGTTCACCATCTTGCAGCAGATTTTCTTGAATTACATCATATATTACCCTCACTGGTCCCAACAGAAACGGACATTGCACATAGTTTCATTGGAGCACTCTAGGAGCTTTTGAATCCATAGTTAACATCAGAATCATACAGCGGGTGAAATAGAAGTAGTACCTTGCAAATGCTGACGAATGAAAACCACCAACAACAACAAAGAGAAAGGAAGAATCTGCTCAATCCACTTTGCAACCTGCTGAATATCATACCGCTGGTAAGAGGATGAATCCCTACTGTTACTTTCCAAGCCATCACCGACATCCCCATCTACCTGTCCACTACCAGCTGATGAAGATGAAGAGACAAGAGGAACTCTCTCACCCACCAAAATTCCACTACGGCCCTCTTCATCATCATCCAACGTGGGCACTCTACCTCTATTTCCCATCAAATCATCATTATCACCATACCCAACTTCTCCAAGCTGATTTTGGGAAGGGGAAGAAACAGAACCTAACCTTGCATTGTGGTCTTGTTCTCCAGCTCCAATGATCCGGATAGAAACCTCCCCAGTACTGCTGGTGCTACTGCAAGCGGTGCCAGTAGCAGGGTCAAGCGACTGAATTCGAAGCTGGGGTCGTAATTCCGAAGTGGGAACACCGTCGTTGACTGTTACAGCCCCAGAATCATGGGTTGTGGAACTTGAGCGGAGAATGCCCGAGTAATCCAATAAAAAAGAAAGTGGAGAACGAAAGGGGCTCAAAGCAGGCAACCGCATCCCATACCATGTTACAGCATTGCTATTACTGTTAGTAGTAATATTTACACCTCCCGCAGATGATGATGCAGAAGAATTGGCGTATTGGTTTGAATTAGTACCCGAAGTTTCCATTTTAGAAGCAAATTAAAACCCTAACCTTTACTTCACCTCCTCTTTGATCTTTTTCCTATTTCTACTTCTGCGTTTTTTCCGCGATGATCACAAATAATTAAAAATTATAATAATTTTTTGTTTTTCAACCTGGAAGGAGAAAAGAAATTATCGTGAGAGACAGAGAGAGAACAACGTTAAAAGAAGAAAAATCCAAACAAAACCGATAGACGAGAGCAATAAATGAATTGGGTTATCTGACCTGGCGGATTAAGCAATAGGTAAACAAAGCTTTGGCGTGATGAACTATGGAACTGCCTCAGTGCCTGAGGAGGATTTAAGCTGAAGCAGCGTTTGTAGCAGAAGAAGAAGACGACGACGATGAATATGATGAAGAAGGAGGAGGAGAAAAGTCAAAGTCAGGGAGCTGAAACGATCCAAGCTCAAGCTGTGCCTTCCCTTTTTCCTTTTTGTTTTCTTTGGTTTTTCTTTGTGTGCGTGTCTCTGCGTGTGTGTGATGAAAATAATAATTAATGTACGTTGCGAGGTGAATGATAGGGAAACGCGTTTAAACAGACATTTTCAGGTTCTTTTCTTCCCTCGCCATTCCAGCGGATGAAGAGCTACTTACGACTACGGACCTTTTCTTTTTCTTTTTTTCCTTTTTTAATTTTCTCATATTTATAATCATTGGTTTCATTTCTTATGGCCTAAGCCAAGTAGTATCCGGCCGCCAAAAAGTAGAAATAAAAATACATATAAAAGTGTATAAATAAAAAATAATTATGGAAAAAATCTTGATAGTATCTTTTTTGATACTAGTGATGCTAGACTGATAATTAATAATTCAACAATAAAAATGGGCAACCATTAATTATTTGAGTTGGTATATGGCCCAAGAACATTAATAAACAACGTGGTCAGGACATGTTTCCCGGACAAATTTGACTTCATAACATAAGTTCACATTATTAGCGTACTATATAAATAATTTTTTTTACAAGACGTACTATAAATAAATTAAAGCAAAGCAAATGTCAAATAAGTTATGTCCAAAATATCTAGGACCTAACAGTTTTTTTATTAAAATTAAATATTATTAATTGGTTATGGACTTTGAAGGCACCGCCGGTCCGCCGCTAGTGACTGCGACATGCGCTTTGCCAAAAATGTCTACGTTTGCTCTATGCAAACAAAGCTATGCCATCACTTTTTTTATTTTTTTTAATTAAGTAGTCCATCATTTTACTACCAAAACTAAATATTTATTAATTAATTAAAAATTAAATATAGAAGCCACGCCATTATTTTCCTTTTCCTTTTCCCACGAGAACCATCCTCCTTAAAAACGAAATCTTGCTTATGCTATTTTATTTAAACTTGAGAAGGAAAGTTACTCTGCAAACAGAGAAGAGGGGGAATAGAACATCTTATTATTTGGACAATCCAACATAACAAAGACACAATGCTAATCACAAAATTACAATCCATGCCTCCATGACAAGCATAGAGACTGCCGTTTCAGGCAACACAAACATGTAACAAGAACTACACAGACGCATTTGTTCATGCGGATGAAAGAGTCATGGGAAAAGAGAGGCATGAGCATGCAATAATAGTCCATCAGCCCCTCCAGTTGTCTTTCCACTTCCGTATCTCTCTTAAAGCTTCAACAGGAGACTTGCACTCTACTCTCTCCTGAGAAGGTAGACATTTCAATCAACACTTTCATGTCACTTTGGAGTAAGGAAGATCAAAGAAAAAAGAGAATGCCACAAGTAGCAAAGTTCTACGCTTGTGTAAGAATTTCAATTTCATAATAGCAAGTGGCTGTGCACTCGTGGAGATGCACTCTTTCCTAGTATCAAAAAGAAAATTTCATTTCAATTCATTTTCTGGAAAGGGAGATTGGGACTGGGGAGATGGTGACAAACCTGAATCTCAGGTAGATCAACTCTCATGAAAGGGTTGGTCTCCATCTCTTCCTCAATGGTTGAGGGAATTGTAGGTTGACCAGCTTGGCGCTGCTTCTGAGCCCATGTTAATTTTTGCTGTACCCTCAAGTTGTCTGGCTCAACCATAAGAGCAAATTGCAAGTTCTTCACAGTGTACTGGAGTAAAAAAGAAATTCAAACTAATGGTTGATTTATAATATACGCATAGCATAGCATATTCTAAATAAGCAAACAAGAATTTAAGTTGGTCAAAACTATAGCAAAACAATCTGGGAGTTCTCATTCCCTCCCTTCATTTATGCCTCAAACTGCATTATCAGCTTCATCTAAATCAGAAATTTTATATGTTCTAGCACAAACATGCAACAAATCTTGCAAAAATTACCTGCTTACAGATGCTCACAAAAGAGTATATAAACTCTACTGATTCTCAAATCATAACTGTGTAGCTGACTCTTGCATATCTCATCAGTCAAAATCAATATGCCCAACTCCTAAACATAAGAACAGTGGCATGCTTGAGGATTGTTGTAAAACAGTGCTAACTCTTAACTAAAATATCTAAGTCATCATTTTATGCACATTGATAGACCGACTCCAGTTTAACAAAGAAAAGGGAAATCATAAATACGGAATGCCCTTAATTTGTTTCAAAAAAAAGTGCCAACAAGTGCCTCACTTTTCTGTTCCACCACAATCATATCAATCTTACCACTCTATACAACCTTATCTGGGAATATGAGCCTTACCTTTGCCATCCTCTTATATCCCAAGCATTTAGACGCATGGATTGGCCCATTATGGCTATTTTGGAGTATGTACAAAGAATTCACAACCAACAATTTTGAGGCTTTGGCCCCTAACTATTCTCAAGATCTCTTCACACATATTTTGTGGATGGACCCAAGATGCTATAAGTTAAAATTTATGGACGCATGCACGGTATCTCCACCATCCAACTAGGTAAAGAATATAGCTGCTGGGCATCCTCATCAACCATAGAATCATTTAGAATTCTAACATATATTTACAAATTCTCCAAATTACTAAATCCACGACAAGTTCTTTCAACAAATTTATTCTTCTTAAAATTCTAACAGTAAACCATTCCTTCCATCTTCTTATGTTGCGGAAAGCATTCGGGTAAGGGTAAGCCAGTGAAGCTGCCTCCAATACACTGGCAAGTCCACCGGCCATTCTCAGGACATGGTACAGCAGCCACTGAGAAAGGTTAACCAGCTCAAATCACACATAAATGTTGAAATAGCTGTATGGGTCAACCCCACTCTCTATCTTAACTCAAGAAAAAATCAATGGCATTCTCTAATATGAATGTTCTTTCAATTATTTATTTGTTTATTAAAAAGAATATTCAGTTTTTTTTTATTTGGGGGAAGAGTGGGGGCGGATTATTTCAGTACTACTTTACCTCGTGACCACAGTAAACTCGGGTTGGCTTTGGCAATGAACCCAATGTTACACAGAGTGATTGATACATCTGTTCTGCAGTTCCTTCAAAAAATTTACCACAACCAGCAATGAACTGTGAAGAAGCAATAACACAATAAATCAAGAGATTGAAGAATAGAACCTCTTTATAATCCATGACACATTCACATGTGTATACAGAAACAAGAAGATCATAAATCCCCGCAGGGGCAGAGAACCCATCACTGTCTCGGCTGTGCTACCGGAGGCTCTGGGGAAGTCGGCACATACCCCAACTCCAAATAGCTTTTAGAAAGAATTTATTACATGTTTCCATGAGAATTCATCAAAAAGAAAAAGATAAGATCACTTAGTCAGCTTACCAGTGTATCTCCAGTAAAAACAGCTGGGTGCTCATCCTCTTTGCTAGTAACATAATAACTTATGTGACCTTTGGTGTGGCTGAGCAGGACAAAGAAATGGCTTATGTTAAAGAGGGAAGTGTGTGTAGAGAAATGCTGAAAGTGAGGTCCAATCCAACTACTACAGAATGCATCTAGCCAAAATACAGAAGAATATTTTGTAATAATTAATATGGCCAATGAAGCAAGGTAATGTCCCCTTGGTGGTATGTCACATAACTCAGGCCATCTATTGGTTTGCCAAAACAAAAGCAGGACTAAGAACCTCCCACAGAGGATGAGAGCAATTGGGACAGCAAAATTTCATCTAGCAATACACAACTCTTCAGCACAAAACTTTCTAGTAAGAGAAATACATTACAAAACTTTGAGATTATATTCATCTTGATTACAATTTTCTGCATTCAAATTTCATGCTTAGCAGTTAGCAAGCTGAAAATTTTATCAAATATCTTCCAATGCTACACACTATTGACCATAAACAAAGGGTGGTTAGACTCTTGTCATTTCATTTCAAATGAAGAGACCACAAAAGAAGGTCCAGTTCTAGTCTAGATAGGCAGCACAATACGGCCCAGACTCTCCCTCGTTTGGGTCGTTTTGGGGAGGCGGGGAGGAAGGGGGACCAAAATATGTGGTTAACAATTTCAAAGAGCATACCAAGGTGTGTGAAGAGTCAATATATTGATATCAGCCCCAAGGGGCACCTTATCACCATTTTCAACTTTATCAGTGCAACCCTTCACGTTATCCACTGAACCACCATAGACCTTGATTCCAGGCACCAATTGCTTCATCTTCTCATTTCCCCCAGCATGATCCCTGTCATATAATAAGAGGAAAATTAGAAATTTACACAGCCCATCAAGATTCTGATCTATTTTAATAGCCAAAAATGGTTGCAAGATATCAAAATTGTACGCTTGACAGTCAACCTGAGCAAAACTAACAGCTACTACGTCACAGCTTGGAGTTAACAACTTAAATCCACCAAAAGAGCTGAGATTTTAAAATGAATATTTGCGGAGCATATCAATACCTGTGGAAAGATCTCTGACCACTAGGTGATATATGGAGTATTAAGCTTCAAAGCTGATACAATCTGAAGTTTACATGTTTTATTACTTGATACTATTACAAATTCAGATATTTAGGTATCGGATTTCACATATTAATTGCAGTTCTAAACTAACTAAGCAAAAGTGTAAAAAACCCAATCAAATTATATCCACCAAGTTCTTAAATTCTCACCTCAAAGAGAAAAAAATAAAGAAGTTCCTAAATTCAAAAAGTTGCAGTGGATGATCTGGAAAGTTTCTCGGAAGCGGAAACTGTGGTCAACTGGAAAGAGGATAAGAAGTGGAAATACCAGTGGTGGTGGGTGGTGAGGACGAGCTTGAGATTGATGCCATGTGAATTGGCAGCTTCAAGAACATTCTCGGGCTCTACGGGGTCCACTACTGCACCTTCTTTGGTGCTCTCGTCGACGATTCTGCAATCCCAAAATAAAAAATTGATGAAAAAGTATGCATTTGAAAACTTAAAAGTACAATTCAAAACCTGTATCTATAATCTATGTAGGTCGAATAGCATCTTTCAAGGGACATACAGGTAGGAATAATTGTCTTCCAGGCAAGGAATATGGTAAATTTTCATCTTCTCTGTGCAAGCAAGGCTTACACCACTTTCCCGTTCTTTCTAGTTTCTACTTTCTGGGCTCTAGCAATGTCCCTTCCCCGGACAGGTGGAAGCGTATGCGTCTGTGCTGCCCAAGGTCCTAGATCGCCACGTCAACGATCAGCTCAAGATCTATCAAAGAGAAGTAACTGAATGAAGACTACCCTTTTATTTATTTATTTATTTATTTTGGCTAATTAGAATTTAGAGCAAATAAACCACTAATTAGATTAGGATAATATGTACTAGACTATATAGAGAAAATAAAATTAAAAATGATAATAAAATGCATGAACAAATGATCATGATACTGCCAAGAGTTTAGGTAAAAATTGAATTACTTTATTTGTAAGGCTTAAATTTAAAATTTTAATAAGTCTATAATATGTCTTAATATTATAATAAAATAACCTTCATTCACCTTAAACTTTAATTTAACAAAAATAATGATCATACTCAAAAAGTTGATGCACTAAACTAAACATAATTAACATATTACTAAATAAATTTACAAATGTCAATATACAATTTTTAGGATTAAAAAAGTAATTTACATCATCACAATTTTTTTATTCTCATGTTCTTATCGACATAATATCACAACTTTATCATAAAATGGGTGAATAAATACTTATTATGCTTGTAAAAAAAAAAAAATCGATATGCCAAGTATTTTCTTTTAGCATGAGCACTTCTAAGGAAATTTATTCATAATTCTTTTAAAAAAATTCAAAGATAATTAGTTAATAAAATAAAATTAAAATTTTTTCTTCAAAAGTAATTATAATTACAACAAATTCAAACAACTTTTTCTTCATTAAGTAAGTATTAATTTTATTTGATGAGAGGTTTTGGTTTAGTAGAATTGCCTCTAATTTTAAAGCTGTCTCTCACCCTCCTATTCTAGGTTCAAACATCTCAAATTACAAAATGATAGTTTTGGCCATTTAGCCAACTATCTTAAGTTAAAAAAAAAAAATTAATATAAGTACTCACAACACAATTGATTTAAGAATATTTTAAAAAGGTTTTGGTCTTAAGTGCAAAACCCAAATCCCCTATTATCATAGCTAAAGAATACAACTCTATCTAATAATAAATAAAATAATATAAATTTTCTTTTAGTGCTAATAAACCAATTTTGATGAGGTGCCAACACACGTTTTAGCATCAATGAAGTGATTTACACATTCACGGACACGAATAACTTTTGTCTTCATTTTTTTGTTGAATGATTTGCTTTACTTGCATTTCAAGTTAAAATAAAAACATAAATATTATCATTATATCACAAAATATCGTTATAAAATTTAAAGATTCATATATATGTCTAACATATTAAATTGTCACAATTACCATTCAACATTTCATTAATTTTTATTATAATAATTTTTTAAAAATATGTTTTAATAAAATGATACTTTTTTTTTAAAATTTAAATGATATTTAAGCACTATATGTGGCCCAAAGTGCTCCAAGCCAACCAGGCCCATACGAAAGCCGAAATGTCGTCAAGGGCATTGATAACAGCTATAGCTTATTCGGGTTTGGGTCTAAAAGTAGGCCCGGCCCTAAGAATCCTATAAGGGAGCTTTTCTGATAAGCCCTAAGCGGCAGCTTCTATATAAACAATCCCTTTAGGGTTTTCCGTTCTCTGTGAGGCGTGAACCGAACGAGTCCCGGAGACGTCGCCATGGGGAGGAGTAAGTGCTTCTATAACTCTCTGAGAAACTTGATATCGACCTGTCTTTCTTTTTGATGTTAGCTGATTCATCGGTTCTTATGAATTATTGTTCCTTATCTCTTATTTGTTGTTGTTTTAGTAGAAATAATTAATATGAAAGCGTGTTTGTTTATGGCTGTCTATGTGTTTCAATTTTTTGGTCTTTTGTTGTTTTTATCATTATTGCAATTGGATATAGGGATGTCGATGGTTTTCAAGGTTACCCAGATTGATGATTTTCTGGGAAACTTCGATTGAAATATGTTTTGGAGGGCTAGTTATTGCAATATTTTAGCTGAGGGAGGTAAAATGGTAGCTCTTTTGCTAGATTCTGGAAAAACGGAATATATGGATATGTGAAATATTGTATGTCGGCTTGTCTAGCTGCAAATTACGAAATGTGGCATAGGTGGATTATAGATGTATGATATCTAGGATAGGAATTTTCCTTATAACTGCGTACATCTGATATTTTCTATGTAACAACGAGGTTAAATGACATTGAGAAAGAAGTTCATTCATATCGAATAAATCCATGCATGAGTTGATATATTATTATGTCATAGTTTGAAATAACTATAATTGGTTAAAACATTAGATTTCTTATTTTTTGTGTTGTTAACTCTTGATACAATGAATTAACGACAAAGTGATTTATTTTGATCCCAAATGCAAATCCAAAGACCTTAAAATTGATTATTCCAAATGCAAGTTAATAATTTTTTTTAAAAGATGTCAGATGCTTTTTATATGGTTCTTGAAATCACTCATTCTACCTCCTGGTGATCAAGCTTTAGCAGGTATATCATTGGTAGTATTAGTTTGTTATTCTTGTTGGTCATATGGTATATATTTTTGGGAAAATATGTGTTTGGTGTTAATTAATGGATATGGTTTATAAATTTGACTCCTTTGTTTTAAAAAGTTTTAGTCCAATTTGTGAATTCATTTATGACATTATGCTGATGGTAATGTTGAATGATATAGGACCTGCAAGGTGTTATCGCCAAATCAAAAACAAACCATACCCCAAATCGCGTTACTGCCGTGGTGTTCCTGATTCCAAGATCAGAATTTATGATGTTGGAATGAAGAAGAAAGGTGTTGATGAGTTTCCTTTCTGCGTCCATCTTGTTAGCTGGGAGAAAGAAAATGTTTCAAGTGAGGCGCTGGAAGCTGCTCGTATTGCTTGCAACAAGTACATGGCCAAGTATGCTGGAAAGGATGCTTTCCACTTGAGAGTTAGGGTACATCCATTCCATGTGCTTAGGATCAACAAGATGCTTTCATGTGCTGGAGCTGATAGGCTTCAGACAGGGATGAGAGGTGCATTTGGAAAGCCTCAGGGTACTTGTGCAAGAGTGGCCATTGGTCAGGTCCTTCTTTCTGTTCGCTGCAAGGACAGCAACAGCCATCATGCACAGGAGGCCCTTCGCCGTGCTAAGTTCAAGTTCCCTGGTCGTCAAAAGATCATTGTTAGCCGGAAGTGGTATGCATTTATTTTAATGGAAGTTTCTCTTTATGGACTTAGATGTCTATATTTTATGGTTACTAAACCTTCATGTCCTTCAGAACAGAAATGCTTTCACTTTGATAGTTGGTGGTGTTGCCTTTTGATGTCAAAGTTGTTAGAAAAATTTATATTTAATTATTTCATCTAAGTAATTGTTTTCTCACTTGGTATTTAAATCAGTTCAAGGAATCTTTCCCAAAATGCTTTTATTTAGATTGTGAATTATACCCTGAATTCATGGTGTCTGCTTGTTGCTAAAGACAACTAATTATTTGAATCGTTGATTGAGTTGTGACTTGTTAATTAAAGGGTTTGATTAGGTTATGGTCTTTATCATGTATGGAGATCTGTCTTATGTATTTGGTTTAATTTTGTTTTGTAATTTGTTTTCTGTTGAACAGGGGATTCACCAAGTTTAGCCGTACTGATTATCTGAAGTTCAAGTCAGAGAACAGGATTGTGCCGGATGGAGTAAATGCCAAGGTAATGTGAACCCACTTGGTGATGTATTGTAGTTGAAACTTCCTGGCATATGCAATTTTTTACACTGATGATATATTGAGAATACTAGGAGCATGTTTTTGCTTCAGAAGTTCTGCTGTGTTAGTTAATTTAATCTGTTTTTCACCTAAATACTTATTTAGATGGGGATGGACCTTGTAACTTATTAATTCCTTGTGGATTTTGCAGCTTCTTGGATGCCATGGACCATTGGCTAATCGTCAACCTGGAAGAGCATTTATGACCAGTGCATCTGCTTAGACTGCCTTTTACCCAAATAGTAGATTTTGGACCAGAATAGCTATCAAAGACTGAATTTGAGTTATATGTTATTTCTGTATTAAACTTTGTTGGGTTTATTTTTGTTTGTGTGAACCTTCTTCAATGGAATGAATTTTGTCATATGTTGTTTCCTTCTGGTATCTCTTCTTTTCTACATTTGAGTATGCATATTCTTTTCTTTGCTAATAGCTGATCTATTTGTTGTTGAACAAATAGCGGCTTAATGCATGTGTAGCGTAACACCATCCACAAGCAAATTTTGTATCCAGTACTTCTGGTTGGCGTGGGCTTTTTTAACGTACATGGTTTGAGTTTTTTTATGGTAATTTTCATGATCAATAAGATTTAGCTACATAAACTGAGGAACTATTTGGAAGTAAATGGGTCCTCAATCAGTTAGCTCTAGTTGAATGCACGGAATCAGTTACCAGATTGAACCCTGATCATCAAAAGGGGTATTGTTTTAGTTATATACGCCTGTTTGGAGTTGTAATTTGCCGAATGGTTGTTGCATAAAAAACTATGAAAGTTGAGCCTCGAGAGAGCATCATGGGCCTTCTCGGAGCGAGCTTCGGGGTAAATCCCTAATGGTGTTTAATAATGGCAGCCAATAGGACGTTAATTTGATCTGCTGTGTCCACCACCGTCGTCTACCAGACGGAAATGCATTGGAAAGGGGCCTCCAAAGAGAGGATCTTGCTTTTATCCTTTCTCACGCAACTTAATGAAAAGCGAAAAATGAGATAATAACAATCTAAATACGTTTGGTAGAAGGGGGTTAAGGTTGAATTTCAGGCACAAAAACAATTAAAAACTACAGCTTTGTAATTGTAAGCGATCCATGTGTTTCTTCGTCCTCCTTTCTGGGCTTGTTTTTGGCTTTTTAGCAGAGCTAGTGTAGTGCAGTCAGCAGTCAACATTGCCCTTGTGATTCAGTGTTTGGTGACCGAAACGCAAATGTCAAAACCTTCACAAAGAGTCATCCAAGGTCTGCTTCGGCGACATAACGGGATCAATCACCACCATCTTCACCGGGTTCGACCCTCCCAGTTCAGTTCCTCCTCCTCCCCATTTTGCAGCCCTTCTCTTTACGATCCACTCGCAGGCGCTTCCTCATCTTCTACCTCTTCCTCGTCTTCAATTGGGTTATCCAGTGTCGCTAGTTTCACTGCAAACACCCAATCGAAGCTGCTCCCTCACTCATTTTCTGGAAAACTCATTTCCTCAAATGGGACTTGTTTCCGATTTTTCTGTTCCCAGCAGCACAATCCCCTCTTCTCGATGGTACGCACTTCAAGAAACTACTCGTCGTCGTTGTCACCACCAGCGTCCAGAATTTGCCCTTCTCCGAGACGTATTCCTCAGACATTCTGTAGCAGGAGCCTGGCCTTCCCTAAACAGGGCGAGAACTATGCTGGTTTTCGCTTCTTCTCCTTCAAGTCGTCCGCTTCCAGTAAAGTCAATGGAGGTTTAGCAAAAAAGGTCTTTGATAAACCAGTAACTGCTGTCAGCTCTGCTTTCTCTCGGTACAGTGGGGCTATTGGTTTGCAATTTGAGGCATTCTTTAAGAGGAATTTCCTGTTTCTGTTCGGGGCTGCTGGAGTTGTGGTTTGTGCACTGCTCTGGAGGATTATGTTTGGAATTGCAAACACCTTCGTTGGGCTTTCGGAAGGCATGGCTAAGTATGGGTTTCTTGCCCTTTCATCTGCTATCGTTGCTTTTGGTGTAAGTTCTTTTAAGTGTTCTACATATACCTTTGTGTTGCCTGAACGTAACTGGTTTTATGTTCCACAAATACTGTGTTTACCTACTGTTTAATGTACATCCTACACGTTCTGAGAAGTTTTGTGGGATTAAATATATACAAATGTGCCTACTGCATACCAGTTGAGGAGCAGATAAACATGAGGTATAGAACTCGAAAACTTTGGGTCAATAATCACTTCATGCCTATAAGATGTCTACTAGCTTTTCTTGAATAAATTGTTCTACTAGCTTTGAATATATTGCAATAACTAGTGTTGTTTGTCCATAAGGACATGATTGGAACTTTAGATCATTAGTCATTTAACTGAGGAATAGCATTAGCACGAGGGAATTTGCCATCCTTAGCCATCTATGAAATGGACGTCAAGTTCTCACTTAGAAAGGTGTTTCCCACAGACCTTTGTTCTGATGATTGATCCTTAATAACAGCAATGCTGCAAGTGTTTTTTGTATATTGTACATATACATTTAGGCTAAAGACAATTGCATAGTCCATTGGTCACAGGTGCTTGTTTAGATTTACTATATCAAGAAACATAGTGTTTACTCAATGAAGTTCCCTAAATTAGGACCAGAAACATGCATGTACATTTTCCATTAAATGTGGATCATTGCTGGCAGACGTTGTTAGTACTGAGTCATGTATGTACGGATTATTATCTAATTATTTTGTGCATTTTGTTTCTTTAAGGGCTTGTATATCCGGTCAAGATTCACAATCAATCCTGACAAAGTTTATAGAATGGCCATGACAAGACTTAACACATCTGCTGGGATTCTTGAAGTTATGGGTGCTCCCCTTTCAGGAACTGATTTGAGAGCCTATGTGATGTCAGGAGGTGGGCTTACATTAAAGAACTTCAAGCCAAGCATTAGGAGCAAGCGTTGTTTTCTTATCTTCCCGATCAGAGGTTCTGAGAGAAAGGGCTTAGTCAGTGTTGAAGTAAAGAAAAAGAAGGGCCAGGTATATTAAGTCCCTTATGTTTATATTATGAAATTGCTGCATAAAACTCCTTAATCCTGCACGCATTACCATGTATCATATCTCTAGTTCTTTCTGAGCATCATTTTTTAATAAGAAATACTACTACTATTACTGTGAATTTAGATATGTTTTGTTGTTCCATATCTTGAAGATTTGTCAACCTCAAGATTGTTTTCTTGCAAAAGTTCTTATTCAGTAGTTGGTAATTCCACTCTCATTAATGTGATTCTTCCGTTCAAAACATGTTTGCATGCTAATAAACTTCCTAAGATTCTATATATGCGGTCAAACAAAAGCATGCTAGATATCTTGCTTTGAGCATATGCGTTCAAGCAGAGATGCTTTCTTTACAGATGGGGGGGTTTCTTTTGCTAGTCTGTAAATTAATGTGGGAGGTGCTCCAGAACAGAAGGGGGTTCTTTTACATGTGCGCACAGTGCACGGAGGAAGAGATGTATGTGTTTGGACAGGAGGGGGTTCTTTTGCAAGGCTAGAATTGATGTGGCTGAGGATGTATGATACTGTATATGGTTGTAACAGATGCGTTACTGACCATAGCAGTGGCAATGGGCAGAGCACAAATGGGTCTGCCAACTTACCAAGGGAGGTGAGAAAAAATGATGGCTGTGCGAAGAAGCTAAATGGTTTATGGGGATTGGTTCACTAATAACTGAATTAGGATTGATTTATGGCGCGAAGCATAGGTTTGTGTTAAGGAAGAACGTAAGGATGCTTTAAGCCTGAATCTTCCATTACATTCAGAAAGATTCAGAGGGAAAAAGGGGGGCACCGGGAGTTGATTAGCAGTATGTTAGCTATTAGTTAGACATGGCTATAAATCTTATTGTGTAGACCAAGCTGGGTGCTAAATATTAGTTGTATGCTCCAATTATCTTTTTCTGTGCATATTGGATATATCAAAGGGTTAATAAATCAGAAGATCAAGGAGAAGGAAATCCTTTTAAAGGGAAGTTGAAAGAGAAAAGCCTACCTAGAATTCTTCTTTGAATTTGCTATCAGAAAGAGTTCCAAAAGTTACGCATAACTAGTCATTTAAGTGACTGTGTGATTGGTTTTTTAGTAATGCTTTACTTCTCTTACCATGAAGTATTGATGCCATATCTACTGTTACGGTGATTGTTGCTTGGCATATCTGACATTAAATCAAATGATTATTAATTTGGAAGTAGTTTGGCTAGAGCCAATTCTTATTTCAGGTTGGATCTGTTGAAATTGATCTCATCCTATACTGGTTGCTCAAGGTTTCATTTATCATTTGATTCCTTGGACCTATATATATTCTCAAGATCTCGCCATTGCTTTTCCAGTGTGTTCCACTCTTAACACCAATTTTATGTGCAAATTGTATTGGTTCTTGGCTCTAGCAACATCCTCTCGTTTCTTTAGAATAGGTTTTGGTCAAATTTGATAACGTCTGTGATTCTCCACCATACAGTACTAAATAAGTGTCATTTGAAATCCTTGGACCCACATCTATTTTCTTGATTTGCTGTCACATTTCTGATGTAGGGCACTTCTCTTGGCATGAAAATATCAATTGGTAGTGGAGAGTTCAATCAATTGCTTCTTTTTGTATTAAACAAAGTAACTGATGGTGGTGCTCATAGTTTAAGATGGAATTTGGCCACCTCCTTGCTCCCTGTTTGAGCCCCCCCCCCCAAACAAAAAATAAATAAATAAATAAATAAAACCAATGTACCAAGTTCACGTGTGTGTACACGCAAAAGGAAGGAGGGAGGGATAAGTAATGAGATAGTGATGGTATTAGTAATTGTCCCCTGCTGTGTATACAAGTGCTTATTTTTCTTGCCCATCTCTTGTCCCGATACTTGCAAAGCATCCGTGAATTGATTTGTTGGCTTTCGTTTTGTTTTAACAAACTATTATTAAATTTCTATTTTGCTGTAATTATAAGTGACATTACCAAGAAGATAGGAAAGGTAAAATGCAGAGGGATACTTGATGCTCCTGACCTTGCTTACTTAGCATTTTCTGTTATTATATGCAGTATAATATGAAGCTATTGGCTGTCGATGTGCCCATGGCTTCAGGCCCAGATCAGCGGTTGTTCGAAATTGGAAATGAAGAAGAGTACAGAGTTGGTGGGGGACTGATATCTGAGCTAAGAGAACCCGTAGTGAGAGCAATGGCAGCAACCAAGGAATTTGATGATCTTGACCAGATTGAGGAAGAGGAAGATGCTGAAAGAGAACGTCAGGAGGCTGAAAGAAAGCACCGTGAAGAAATTGAGAAGATTGAAAAAGGTGACATCCAGTAATAGTCATATATGATGTTCCTGCTTCCCATTTCTTCTTTTGTTGACCAGAGGACTTGTTTGGAGAATATGCCAAGGGTTTGAATATTGCAGTTGAATTGATGTGCTTTAGAATACATTTGTTTTGTAAAAGTTCAAGCTTTTACTAGGTTTACAACATCTTGTACCACAAATGACCAATTTTATCCGAAGTTGAGGAAATAAAGCTTACAGGGCTCAACGGGCATAGCGATGGACACTGTTGTATGGTTTTGATGTTTTCTATTTTCAAGTGTTCTGTACTTCTGAATATTGGTACCGTCTGCCACTGTTGGATGTCTTTCAGGGATAGTTTCTACCCGGCTCCCTCTTGAAAATTGAAATGTTTAGAAGGTGATGTTGAAATTGGTGTTGTTATATTTTCCTCCAAAGCATCTTCTCTAGTTTCCCGGGTTGGTGCATTCTTGGCACCGATGCTGACATTTAAAACCAAATAATTTTTTCCTCCAAATTTTAAAATCAAACATTAATTTTTTAAAAATCTTCTTTACGGCTGGTATAAGCAATAAGCATGGGTATATGTATGGCCAAAAAACACAAGGGCAAAAGGCATTGTATCTTAAAAAGCTTTTCCTGAGGTTGATTTGGCCTTTCTATTCTGTGAGTTTTCCTGTAAAAAGGTAGGCTGATGTGCAAAGAACACTACCTGTGCCAAACCAATGGAATTAACCATCTGTACTCGTCCTATTAATGCTCGTGTGATTATGAGGAAGCGTGTCAGTTTATGAGCCATTAAATATGTAATCATCTGACAAGGAAAAAGGATGGTTTTCTTTTCTGGGAGCACTATGCTACCTCTTCAGGGTAGTGCTACCCTTTTTAGTTGGATGGGTTCAAGTGAAATTCATCAAGTGATTTTAGTGTCACTTCTTGAGTTACTCAGTATGTAAAATACATAATTTTTTATAAAATGTAAGAATTGCATAATATAGAAAAATATGTTAAGAAATAACTTTTTTAAATTTACTTTTTTGATATTTTTCTTATATTATGTTATTCTTATATTTATAAGAAATTGTATGTTTTAACATAATACTAAATAACTTAGTTTTCGAGATCTTCACAACGACACTAAAATTACATTGTAAGTTTCATTGAATCTTACCCAAAATCTCACCAAAAAAGATAAGGATAGTACTACCCCTCGCCTCCCTTTGCATATTTTCAATACCCACAACAACAACTACATTTGAATTTTCGTAAAATCATTTTTGTTTTGCTATATGGCATTATAAATTAAACAGTTGGTGGGAGGTTTTCGGAATTTAATCATGAGAAAATGTTTTATCTGAACTCCATAAAGTAGATTACTGAACTTGTACGTGACTAACACTTGCACAATATTTTCACTCAAAATCACCAGTAGATCTGTAGAAACCACATGCAATTTTAGCCACTGTTTATCCAAATAGAGTAAGTGAGAAATGTCAAAGATGGTGGTTGAAATGATGAATTATGACAGGCTACCTAGCTAATGCTCAATAGTAATGACATTAGTGAGGAAAGGAGGAAGGATCTGAAATAGTTGTGTAACAACCAACTACTCTCTTGGTGCTTTTATGGGTAACTCATTACGCAGTTGGTCCCATTATGGTCTAGTCTAGTCTCTCTTGGAAATTCAGCCGATATATGTCAATTTTAAATGGGTACTTCTGCAGAACACCCTTTTCCTACTTGTCCACCATGCTATTTTCCATCACATGCTGTCTTCTTAATTCTTATTCCTCTGTAATCGAATCTCAATACCAAACACTTCGCAAGATGACAACTAACTGTGCATCAAGAAATATAGTTTCTGATAAGAACAACCTAGCATTTCATCACTAATACTAATTTTTAGTCTTCTAAGTTATAGGAGGTTGGAGTGGAGTGCCCACCATGTAATTGATGATTTTTATCCTCATGCGAACCATTATGATGGATTTGATGTTGAGTTTGAAGTCAAAATAAGCACTTATGTCAAATGATTTCTCTCTTTTTGAACCTGTAATTACCCCTTCACAAAAAGTTTCCAACTACACCATAACCATTTAATGTATGTTTTGAGGATTTGGAACAACAAGAGCAATCTTAGGAACCTTTTCTGGAAGAGTGATTACAGCTTTTTCTTTTTCTTTTACTGCAATAAAAGAGTTGGATGAATATCTAAGTGGACTTTATACTCATGGGATAATGGGTTAGTTGGTACTTTATACGTGACTCAGTCATCCAAGATACATATCGGTAAATCCCCATTTCTGCTCTTGTACTCTTACTAGTCCTTTATTTCGTACGTTAGACATATGCAACACCCATGTCATGTTTTTTTCAGTTATCTTGAACAAAACTTACTTTATGTTGGGTTATTGTCAACTGCAGCAGGTGGACATTAATAAGAGTGCAACTTGTTAGTTAGATAAAAGGCTTCATTAATTAGTACACTACTTCATAATTGCCGTCTTTGTAGTTAAAAAAAAGAAAGTGATTTTTGGTTCTTTCGTCAAGAGATATTTCAGGTGACTCTCATCTCACTATTTTCTCTCTGTATGTTAATCGTTTGGAAAGAGAAGAAATCAGATACTTGTTAGTTGTTACTGGTAAAGCTGTAATTCTCAGTCTGATGCAACAACTCAAAAATTGCTGAATACCAGTAAGTAATTTATAGAGAAATCACATTCTCTCTAATTCCATAATGTCATGCCAGTCAATTGTTACTTGCTCAAAAAAATCAAATCTTGTTCCACTCCATTTCATCTGATTCTCATTTCTTGGGAAATGGGGAAACTTTTAGCTTTATAAGGTGGAAAGCAATACTTGCTTCTCTTACAACTCTCTTCAAGTCTATATTAGTGGCTACAAGCAGAAGCTGCAGATAAGAGTTGGCTATGCATTACCCAGATTTTTTTTTTATTTTTTCTTTCTATTAAAGGTTGCAATGACCTTGATGATATCCCCTACTCATTTTTCTGCAGTGATGCTTCACTCCGTTCGGTGCTCTGGAATTGTACTTCAGACCAAGGTAATGTCTTTCACTTTCTAGTTACCTCTACCGCTCATAGTTTTGAGTCATCAAGTTTTTCTTTCAACCTGGCCCATGAAGTTTTTAGCCCTCTTCTTCACAGATCTGCATATTTATCTTAGTTTGTAATGTGAGAATTACTCGTTTGACATGTTACGTCTTCTAAATCTTTCTCATGTAACTTTCTTTCTTTTTTCTAAATTGAATGATGGATATATCTTTCATTTGTTTTCCTTCACTGGAGGAAACAGCAAGTTGAATTTTCTTTGAAACATAGATGGTACGCTTGCTTTGAATTGTTGTAGTGCAACACATGACCTGTCTGCTTCCTACTTCCTCCCATACGTGTCTAAATCAGTAAATCTGGTTCCTAAGACAAATTGTTTTTCAGAATGACTTTTTTAAAGTATACACTTAGCAGGTAAGCTAACACTAGTTAGAAATAATCACTCATAATTTGAATTAGGAGAAGGCAGGCGACTTTTAGTAAAGAATGCTTTTTTTTATAAAAAGAACAAAGGGGCATCAAACTTTAGCTTTTTCTTTATTAGTTCTATTTTTTCTTGGATTCTCTATTATCAACATGCTTTTTTTTTTTTTTTTTTTTTTNTTTTTTTTTTTTTTTTTTTTATGGACAGCTTTTACTTTTCTTTTATTTCTCTTAATGCTTACCCATTTTTTAGACATATAAGCACTGATTTTATGGGAGAATTTCTTTATCTCAATAGAAAGTGCACTTTAGTTCCCCATTAGTAAAAGTGCACCAGGCAAACCTTTGCCTTTTTGCTTTTTCTTTTTACATTATGGACTCAGTCAGTATAATATCCTTAATAATGAAAAAATGAAATTTCCACAATTGATGCATCTGAAAGAAGGGAGTACGTTTCCCAACTTCAAAACCTGCTCAACAGTAAGCAACTAAGCATGTCTAAGACTGTCTTATATTCTTCTTGGTTCTATACATATCTGCAATGAGTGAGGTTGCTTTGTCAACAAAAACACCCTCATACTAGAATTCAAGATTTTAGAGAATGTTGATGGTTCAAATAATTTAGATTCATAGTCTGTTCTTATCCTTTTCATCCTGTAAACTAATGAAAACTTTTATTTTCTATTTGAAAGTGAAATTTAAATATGTAGCTGCTGCTTCACTGAGTGGCAAGTCATTGTTTTCTTACTATGTTCATGCATAATCTTTTTAATGTTTCGATATATGTGAAGTCAGGGAAAAGATAGGGTAATATTTAACTTTCAACATGATTAGACTTGTACTTTCTAGCTATATGATCAGCTAACTATTTGTCATAACACTTCAGAACCGAACCAGGAAAGGATGAGGAACAGCTAAGGTCGGAACTTGGAACTACACTTTGCCTCACTTTTGCTCTAACAAGCACCCATGAAGTTTCAGTCCTCTATTGCTGCATTTGTTTTCTTAAGTTTCATACTGTCTCACTTTGGCTTAATTGTAGCTGACCTGAACTCTGACAGAGAAACTCTCCTTGACTTTTCTTCTAATGTACCACATGCCAGAAAACTCAACTGGAATATTTCTACCCCAATTTGTTCCTCCTGGGTTGGTGTGACTTGCAACTCCAATGGAACGCGTGTCGTTGCCATCCATCTTCCAGGAGTTGGATTTTCAGGTTCCATTCCAGAAAACAGCATAGGAAAACTAGATGCTCTTAGGATCTTGAGCCTTCATTCCAATGGCCTTAGTGGAAATCTTCCTTCTGATATCCTTTCCATTCCCTCCCTCCAATGTGTACACCTCCAGCATAATAACTTCTCAGGTCTAATTCCTTCCTCTATTTCCCCTAAACTCATTTCTTTGGATATTTCCTTCAACTCCTTCTCTGGCAGTATCCCACCTGCATTTCAGAATCTTAGGAGACTCACCTGGTTGTATCTCCAACACAATTCCATCTCCGGAGCTATCCCTGACTTCAACCTCCCAAGACTAAAGTTTTTGAATTTGAGCTATAACAACTTGAATGGATCAATTCCAAGTTCCATCCAAAAATTCTCTTATGATTCTTTTGTTGGGAACTCCCTCTTATGTGGGCCACCTCTTAATCATTGCTCTTCAATCACCCCTTCTCCTTCTCCTTCCCCTGTTTATGAGCCACACTCTCCAGCAACTACCCAAAATCAAAAGGCTACCACTCCTAAGAAAAGCTTTGGCCTAGCTTCTATACTTGCTCTAGCAATTGGTGGCTGCGCATTCCTCTCTCTCCTTGTTTTAGTGATAGCTATATGCTGTTTCAAGAGGAAAAACAGTCAAAGCAGTGACATACTGAAAGGAAAGGCATCTTGTGCTGGAAAGCCTGTCGTGAATTCAAAGGATTTTGGGAGTGGGGTGCAAGAGGCTGAGAGGAACAAGTTGTTTTTCTTTGAAGGTTGCTCTTATGGCTTTGACCTTGAGGATTTGTTAAAGGCTTCAGCAGAAGTTCTTGGAAAGGGGAGCTATGGAACAGCTTATAAGGCTGTTTTGGAAGAGGGAACAACAGTGGTAGTTAAAAGGTTGAAGGAAGTTGTGGTTGGAAAGAGAGAGTTTGAGCAGCAGATGGAGGTTGTGGGAAAATTTGGACGGCACCCTAATGTCATGCCCCTTCGAGCTTATTACTATTCCAAAGATGAAAAACTTCTGGTGTATAACTACATGCCAGGGGGCAGCTTGTTTGCCTTGTTGCATGGTACGTTTCATTTTGACCCAATAGCCGCTTTGTTTACTTCATTACTTCAAGTACTGATACTTTTATTGGACAAAATCTGCTTTTCTGTGCTCCTATTTGCTTTAGAATTCCAGCATATTGCATTCTCAATAATAGCTGCTCAACAAATTATTCCATCTAAATACTAAATCTTACCAGCAAAAGAATCCTTCAATATACCAGGAAGACAACTTCTCTTAGTCCTAGAAGACATCATACGTAGGAAGCCTCTTAAGACTATCCAGATTGAGAACAGAAAGACACTTTGACCACATCATACAATTTAAGAATCATATTCAACTTGTTTTCATCATTCTGCCACTGCATAAGATTTATATAGCTATTTGTTGTGTGTAACAACTAAC
Organism: Cercis canadensis; assembly: GCA_003255065.1. Taxonomy (NCBI): domain Eukaryota; kingdom Viridiplantae; phylum Streptophyta; class Magnoliopsida; order Fabales; family Fabaceae; genus Cercis; species Cercis canadensis. Next base: position 143,190 of record QAOA01003759.1, on the reverse strand, counting down.
AAACATGCTGAAGTGAATATCAGTTGAAGTCCTTGAAGGAGGAATTAAATGACTCCTTCTCATGGCAAAACTGGGCTCAATTTGTTCAAAACTTGTGTGTTCATGGCTTCTGCATCAGCGTTGAATTATAATTAACTAAGTTATATGAGCTTTAATCAGAATCAGTTACCAAATTCGTTCAGTTAAGATCAAGTTCCTTCACATTGATTACTAGAGTCACACAAAACTAAGAAACATGCATGACTAGTCCAATGTATTGAATTAATTCTTACGAATATATTGATCTTGTAGCTTGCAGACTACTGCATGCATTGGCTCTCTAGCATACAAATCATTATAAAAGCTTAATGTATCTTCTTGGAATCCAAGTACTAGTCCAATGTATGCATATCTACAGAAGCTTTACAACTTGTGGTTGGATTGAGGATTTGTAAAATTAAGCTTTTAACTTCTAGAAAGAACCTTTTCTTCGTTTGTTTTAAGAGATTGAAGAATCTCAAGAAGCTTACATTCAAATGTGTATTTACTAGTGTTATATATATCTTTGCCTTATTTCTTGTATCCCAAACAACAATAGGGAACAGGGGTGCAGGAAGAACTCCATTAGACTGGGATTCAAGAATGAAGATTTTAATTGGAACTGCCAAGGGAATTGCTTTCATCCATTCAGAGGGTGGTCCAAAATTTACTCATGGCAACATCAAATCTTCCAATGTTCTCATAACCCAAGACCTTGATGGTTGCATCTCTGATGTTGGATTAACTCCTATGATGAATTCTCCAGCAACCATGTCTAGAGCAAATGGCTACCGTGCTCCGGAGGTGACCGATTCCCGGAAGATCACCCACAAGTCTGATGTTTACAGCTTTGGTGTGCTCCTCCTTGAAATGCTGACAGGGAAAATCCCACTGAGATATCCAGGGTATGATGATGTGGTTGATCTGCCAAGGTGGGTCAGATCTGTTGTTCGTGAGGAATGGACAGCTGAAGTTTTTGATGAAGAGCTATTGACAGGGCAGTATGTTGAAGAGGAAATGGTGCAAATGCTTCAGATTGCACTGGCTTGTGTAGCAAAGGGGCCAGATATGAGGCCCAGAATAGATGAAGCTGTTCGAATGATAGAGGAAATTAGGCACCCTGAGTTGAAGAATAGGCCATCTTCTGAGTCTGAGTCTAATGTGCAAACACCATGAACCTTTGCCTCATAACTGCACTGACAAAGAGAGAGATCATTTTCATCTTGTAGGAGAAAATGTGGGATGCATTTCATTGGATGGGTGAGGTTTTCATGATATTCTGTTCTCAAGCAATAAACATATTTTTCATTGTAAAACAATGTCTAATTCCTTGTTGGCCATAAAGTTTTCAGTTTTAGCTCTACTTGTTACCTTAAGAAATTCTTGCTAAATACGATTTATTCTGTCAAAAGAAGTCATGCATCATAGTTCATGAATCATTTATATTTTTAAAAATTTCAATGGGAAATCAAAAAATTTCAATTGAGTGTGGTCTATTAGTAAGGTGTTTAGCCTGTTTAGATAAACTGTACCATATTAGGAGTTTAAATCTATATAATGCAAAAGGCAATGAACTTGCAACTTTCTTTTTCTTCCTAAGAAACTACCTTGGTCCCTTATTAAGATAACGTTATTTAAAGAAGGGGTCAGGGGAAAAAAATTGTAGTGTGCTGTCTAAATACTCGGCAAAAAGAGAAGAAAAAGACATATGTAAAAATAAAGGTTAATTGAAAAAATAATGTTATTTTATAAATTATTTATGTAAATGATATTGTTTTAAAATTATTTACGTAAATAAGACTCTTTTAATTAAAATATAATTTCAAAAAAAACAAAATTAATCTCACTGCTCGACAAATAGAAGGACAAAAAAAAATTTCTCCCTTTTTTCTCTTTCTTTATTTGCTAAAATTTCTCTCCCTTTTTTCTCTTTCACTATTTGCCGAACACCAAGATTTCAAGGGTCACTCTCTTTATCAAACAGTAAAATCAATTTAGTCATTTTATGAAATTATATTTTAATCAAAATAACTTTATTTACGTAAATAATTTCAAAACAATTTCATTTGCCTAAAGAGTTTTTAAAAGGTTTAAATGTTTTACAAGTCCTTATAGTTTAGACGAATTTTGAATCAGGTTCTTATATTTTTTTTTTTGGGTATTTATAGTTTGAATTTTTTTTAATTAGGTCATTGCCGTTACCAAAAATTATAAATTTGTTAATTTCGTATTCATATGACAAATGATTTATCTATGTGGCAATAAAAGAACTTAATGTGACACCAAAATGATACAAAAATTATCATTACATCATCTTTTCTTTTCTTCTATTCTCTTTCTACTTTGACAATTTGTGTGCCACTTTAGTGTCACATCAATTTCCTTTAATGTCACATAAACAAATTATTTGTCATGCGAGCATTGAACTAACAAATTTATAATTTGAAGTAACGACAGTAATTCAATTAAAAAAAATTCAAACTATAAAAACACTAAAAAAAAAAAAAACTATTGGAACCTAATTTAAAACTTGTCCAAATCATAAACACCTACAATACATTTAAACATTTATAAAACGTCATTTGTTTAGTACATTATCAATGTAAAACGTGGAGCATAGTTTAGTAATTAAGATGAAAACCACTTAAAGGACATAATTATATGGCATTTGTTTTCGGAAATACAGCTCACAAGTTCACAACAAAATACCGCGTCTAACGAGTAACAATATTCAATTTGACAGACTAGATCTCAAGAGATATAAAAAGAAACAGTATCCTTAATTATCCATCACATTATTATTACATTACAATTTTTACCAATTTTGCAAAAATTATGAACATATTAAAAACAAAAAATTAAAAGAACAGCCTCGTATCTTTGTCGTTCTGCCATTCCCATGACGAGGGATCACCTGTTTTTCAATCAACATCGTTAATTTTCCCAATCGTCTTTTTTTGCTGAGAGATTCTCACTAATTTCTGGGTTTTCCAGTTTTGTCAAATCTAAGCTGAGAGTTATAGCATTTTAAATCGAAAAGAAACGGTGGATGAAAGAAGTCCTGAGAATCCACATGATAACAGGTAAACTTTGAGTCCTCCTTTCTATTTGTGACTCAAATGAACCTCACAGCTTCCTCCTCTTTCTTTTGTGGGAAATTCATCATTGTTTGTTTCAATATAATATTTGTTTTTTGATTCATTTATTTCTTACTTGAGAAAATTCTTATGTCACCATTTTCTTTATTCATTTTGGGTTGTAAAAGACTCCTCTGTTTCAGTATTTGGTAAATTTATCATTTCATCTCCTTTGCTGCAAAGGATATCATCCAAAATTGCAATGCCATGGAAATTGTTCTGCAAATCATCTTCACCGCAAATTTCATATGGATCATCTGCCATTGTGAATGTTACTAGTCCTTTGCACTTTCATGCAATAGGCTCACAACAATAAATTTATTTTTATAAGAGAAAAAAAAAATAGAACAAGTCCCAATTTCAGGAGCTGCTAAATTTGCGTTTGCATGCAGAAAAACTGAAAGCTAAGTAAATTTTCTGTTACATTTCTGATCCTTTTTTTATGTTTTCCTTTTTAGATGAAACAGCAAGACATCAAGTTCTAGTATTTTGCTGCTGCTTTGCAGCAAAGAAATACGAAGAAATCATTTACATCACCACTTTCATCTATTTACAGGTACTCTCCCTCCCCTGATATATTTATTATTCTCAGTATTAGAAATCTTTACACAAGAAAGCACTCCCGTAGTAACTTATCTCTAACCAAACTCTACAAGTCATCATCATTATACTATTTGTTTTGACGATATAATAGTTTCTCTCTCCCCAAATAATTTACCAACTAAGTTGACATTGTAGAAGCCAAAGAATTTCCTTCAACTATTTTAGTTCTTGATGTTAAGAGTTATAGGCTGGGTGTGTTTGATAAAGAAGCACTTATTTCCTTTTTAAGCAAAAGCAAAAGCCGCAGAAACTTTATTTCTTGGCTTCTCCAAAATCCTTAACTTTAACTTAATAAAGTGCTTTTGAAAACTGTTAGAGATTCATCCAAACATGTAAAAGAGCTTTTGTTTTTAAGTGAAGAGTTTTTCTCAAGAAAGCTTATCTATTCAAACGTACTCAGCAAACAGTAAAAATATGAGAGTGTGTTTGGACAGAGAAGTTCTCTAAAAAAAAAAAAGCACTTTTGAATGATTTTTTTTATGTTTGCATGAGCTTCTAAAAAGTTTTTAATGCACTTAACAAAGCAAATATTGGAGCTTTTAGAAAAGCCCAAAAATAGAATTTTGCAGCTTGTCAAATTTTTTTGGACACCTAATATCTCTAACAAAATATCAAAATAAGAATTTAATCCTAATAAAAGATCAAAACCTGGGGACTCTTTCTTCTCCAACACGTCTTCTGTCCTCTTCTCTACAGCCGTTATCCATCCTCTCCCTTCCTCCAACACGTCTTCTGTACTGTTTAATGAAAAGAATATGCATTCACATGATTAGTGTATTCCCAATGAAGCAAACTATCCCTTAAAGATATCTATTGGGTATGATGTGCAAGCTTCTAAAGCTGTACTTTCTCAAAGCCTTAAAGTCTCTAAGAAGTGTCTTCTTTGTTGAGTAATAGTAATGTTGTTTTATCATATTCAACATGTATCACGTACTAAAAACTTGAGTTAATATGAACATGAATTTAAAGTAGGTTTACTTTCTGGGTAGTCTCACGAGTATCTAAGAGAGCTACTTGACAGGTGTTCTTCCAGGGATCTGCTATAAGTTTATCACCACAGTCTAGCAGTGCATGTTAAATGGGCTGTTGTTGGCCTAAGGTAATATTTTCTTTTCACTGTTTTTCTGTTTCTCAACTTCCAAGAACATTGTTTTCCTTTCTGTGCCCATGTCCTGCATGCTTCATTTGTTGCATATATTGTATCTGTGTGTGTGCCTTCTCGATTATCTCATCATCTCCCATTATTCATTATCATTTGGAACTCGATTAGATTTTTGCATCACCTTGTGTCAATAGTCAATCCACATGACTCATGAGTATACAAATATATGATTATGTGCCAAAAAATGGGAATACCCATATGGTTGCATGTATAAAGGCCATTCTCTTACATGTCATGGAGTCAAATACATTAACCACTTCTAAAGTTCATATCTCGAGATAAAATCAGATACTAAGTTAATTGACATCTATTTCAATTCTGCTGATAAGTTAACTATACTTGTGACATATATAGATTGTTGGAAAAATATTTAATAGTTTAAAAAATAGAAGTGTTTAATTTATTTTTATTTTTCAAATCTGAGAATAAATTGTTTCAATATGATTGGGAATAGTTAATAGTCATATTGGTTTGCAACAATTATCTTTGTTCACAATTACTCTTAAAAAGGTTTTCAAAACTCAAATTACTAATGGTGAATGAATATATATTTTCTGAAAATATCCCTCTCTTCTTCTATGTATCTTCTCTGTTATCTTCCGAAAGGTTCTTGGGGAGAGATTTACAAATTGCAGAACTGCATGTCTCTGGGTGCTTTGAATTAATCCTAGGGGTAGTTAGCAGTTACTGGGCACAAATATCACCTTAAGGACAGGGTGATTTATCACTCGCTTTAGAGCACATCTTTCTAACTTGATCTTCTATTTGTGTCTTTATTTCTGACAATGATATAGGTATATAGCTAGCTATCCTATCACAGCATCTCTGAAGTTGCTTGATTCTTGCAGTTCTTTACAAGTGATAGTGATCAGAGTAAAACAAAGGTACAGATTTTCTCCGAAAATGTGCACCACATGACTTCAATGCAAAGTTGGGAAGCAAAGCTATCAGAAGCCAGCCAGGATGGCAAGATTGTAAGTTTTTGATCCAATGTTTATTAATATGGAATGAGAAAGGGATGGTATTGAGAATTCTGCATAATTAGCTTCATTTTAAACTATTGTTATACTAGCAGTTTAGTATTCATGTATGTAGTCTCTATTTTATGAAAAATGGGTATATTCTGAAAAGCAACCAAAAGTGCAGTAGTGTTGTCTTGTACTTTTTCTTGTTTCGTGAGCATTGAAAAAGCAATTTTTAGAAGGGATTCTCTGTGAAATTGAATGTTCAAATGTGAAAGAGTTACTGTTAATGGTTACAACTACTAATGTTTGATCCAATTTATGAATCTTGTTGCTGTTCGTCACACTCTCAAAACATTAAGTGTCAAACTTACATGGCATTAGATATTTTTCAAGCGAACATCATCACATGAAATCTTCAATTGAGTGATTTAAAATTATTCTCGTCTTGTCTCTTTGTATTCTGTTCTCACTCCTTCATGCATTTTCATATATGGTGGGCTTTTCAGGATTTTTTTTCCTTGGAAGGTTGCTTCACATGAATCAGTTGCTTTTGTTTAGTTATGTCAAAGCTTTTCTATTCATGTTCTTGCCTGATTCCTGTAGATTACTACCACTAGAATAGGTTTATTGCTGTACTCCATAGTACAACTCATTAATTAGTGAGCCCTGTAGCTCAGGTTAAATTTTTTATTCCTAAGCTTTTATTTTGAGCTATTTTCCTACTCTGGGTGCATCTTTTCATTGATTCTTCTCTAACAAGGCTTTCATTTTTTGGGGGGTGTGGTGGAATTAACAGGTTGTAGCAAATTTTAGTGCATCTTGGTGTCACCCTTGTAGAGATATAGTAACAACCTACTCTGACCTTGCCAACGAATATCCGCACATTTTATTCCTGAAAGTAGATGTCGACGAACTTGCTGTAAGTATGATTATTTCCTGATGCAGCATTCTGTGGCTATAAAATTACAAAATGAAATTATATTAATTTTCCTATGGTGACTCTTATTTCTTTTTCTTCATATTTTTATGCCATTTACCAAGATAGTAAATGTTGTAATCAGCACTATTCTAGTTGATGCATTATGCTGTGAACTTGTTGATTTTAACTTAACTGATTAAGTTTTCACAGCATACGCAATTTCTTGTCAAATAAGTTTTGCTGTCCTGTGGTTGAATGCAGGAGTTAAGTACTTCATGGGATATTAATGCAACTCCAACATTCTATTTTCTTAAAGACGGGCGAGAAGTAGACAAGCTTGTTGGGGCCAACAAGTCACAGCTTCAGAAGAAGACGGCTGCTATGGCTGGTTTAGCAAACCAGGCTCATAATTAAATTTCATTATCGTTATCATAGACTGTATTATCGTGCAAGCCATATAATTACTGAAAAATAAAATGTTACCTTAGCATTTGGATGTTATTTTTGGCTGAACTGCATTGCAAATGCATATCTCACGGTTGTACCTTGGTGCTTTTTCAATGCAGAAAATTTTGAGTATTTGCACTGGAAGGCTTTTTTTTTTTTTTTTTTTTTTTTTTTTNTTTTTTTTTTTTTTTTTTTGCTGATTCTTTCTGAGTTCCATTACCTCATTGTAAGTACTAACTACATTTGAAATTCTCAGAAAAGTGATTAATGTATAAAAATGAAGTCTCTTACATGGAGCACATAAAAAATCTTGTCTTTCACAATCAAGTTGTTCATTGATCTCATCGTCGTATATGCTAATAGTATAATAGTAAACGGGTTATAAACAAGGAAACAGCAAGACGACTCTAACCCATGATGCTTTTCCTCCTCCACCCACCAAAAGAAAAAAAAAAAAAAAATCACCCGTTTAACTTTTGTAGCTTTACTGCGGTATGTTTGGACTCTGGTTGCTGTGTTTTCGTATTCAAGGCCACAAAAATAACTAAATAAATAGAACGCGATGATGACTAGAATTGTACGATACCAAGCTAAAAAGATGTTTTTAACATGAAATTCATCATCAAGGCTGCTAAAATAAGTGTTGCACGATCACTAATATTTAATCAAATTTTCTTCTTTTTAATTTTCTCCCTCTTGCTAAGTTTAAAATTATATTTGTATCTATAATGGGCATGCATATATAGCCATGAAAAAATAAATAAATAAATAAAGGCATGGCCTTATCGTGTTTGCCTAAAACTATTTGGAAGCTTCTGCCAGTTTTGTATTTATATGTGATGAAATTTATGGAATTCGTTAGTCTTTGTGCTCATTATAGAAGGAAAACTTCGGATAGTGACGAAGAGGAGTCATGCAGCCAATATTCGTGACAAGAGTTAAAACAAAATATATGCCTCCATTTTGTATTGTTTTTCCGATAGAAAGATAAAGACAGAAAAACCAAAATCAGCAAATTAAGTGGCACAGATTCAGCTTCCAAAGCCTCAGGTGCACAAGGTAGGAAATCATCCTCACTACCAAACAAACATGCTTTTACCTTTTGGACGCCAGATTATAGTATAAACTAATTGGAGCTCAGTCACGATTACAACATGAATGGGAAGAAGGATTTTCAATCTTGACGATAAAAATAGTTAACATCAACGTGGTTTTATAGTTTTTGTCACCCGTTACTCGCTATGAAAATTGCAGCTTCTATAACGCATTAGTATTTGTCGAAATACCAAACAAGACAAATAATGTGGGTGCTTTATAAACTCGGCCTGTGCTTGCTTTTTCCTTTCGCACAGGCTTCTCCACCACAAGCCACATTTTGTGAGCGCCATGGCTGCAAGCCAAGGCGTCTTCTCAGCTCTTGACAATGCCAAGACACAAGGCTACCATTACAAGGCAATTGTGATTGCTGGGATGGGATTCTTCACCGATGCATATGATCTCTTCTGCATAACTGCTGTGTCCAAGCTCATTGGCCGCTTGTACTACTTTGACCCCACTAGCCATAACCCCGGGAAACTTCCAACGCAAGTAAACAATGCCATAACCGGGGTGGCTTTGTGTGGCACCCTTGCGGGGCAGCTCTTCTTTGGCTGGCTTGGTGACAAGCTTGGAAGGAAAAAGGTTTATGGGATAACTCTTGCCATTATGGTAGGTTGCGCCTTGGCATCAGGGCTTTCCTTTGGTGCCACAGCTAGGAGTGTGGTTAATACTCTCTGCTTCTTCCGGTTCTGGTTGGGATTTGGCATTGGAGGAGACTACCCTCTATCAGCCGTTATAATGTCTGAATATGCTAATCAGAAAACCCGAGGAGGCTTTATCGCTGCAGTGTTTGCAATGCAAGGAGTAGGAATCTTGTTTGCTGGTGCTGTGGCCTTGTTTGTCTCCAAAGTATTCTTAGGTGCTAACCCAGCACCTGATTATGAAACTGACCGTGTGCTATCTACTCAACCAGAAGGAGATTTCGTTTGGCGAATTGTGCTCATGTTTGGTGCAATTCCTGCAGCTCTGACCTATTATTGGCGAATGAAAATGCCGGAAACTGCTAGGTATACTGCCTTGGTGGAAGGAGACCACCACAAGGCTGCTGCAGACATGGCCAAAGTTCTTGACAAGGACATAGCTGTGAAAGAATCAAGTTCCAGGGTTGCTGCCAACCCAAGCCCTTCTTATGGATTCCTTTCTTCTGAGTTTATAAATAGGCATGGACTTCACCTTTTGGGGACTACAAGCACCTGGTTCTTGTTGGATATTGCCTTCTATAGTCTTCAACTCACACAAAAAGATATTTACCCAACTACTGGATTTGTGCACAAGGCGTCAAAAATGAATGCCCTAGAAGAGGTATATCAACTCTCCAGAGCAATGTTTGTGGTGGCCCTCTTCGCCACTGTCCCCGGGTACTGGTTCACGGTGTTTCTCATTGACAAGATTGGAAGGTACAAAATCCAGCTTGGTGGCTTCCTATTAATGTCTATTTCTATGTGGATTCTTGGACATAATTATCAAGAATATAGAGGAGAGGAGGAAGCATGCCCCCCGGATTCAAAAAAGGAGTTTTGTGGTGGCAATAGCCCAATGTTCCTCCTACTTTTTGGACTTACCCTCTTCTTTGCTAACTTTGGACCCAATAGCACAACATTTATAGTGCCGGCAGAGCTGTTCCCCGCTAGGTTCCGGTCAACATGCCACGGGATATCGGCAGCAGCTGGAAAAGCAGGAGCTATCATTGGTGCGTTTGTGGTGCAGAGCTATGCTGGTGATACAACAAAAGGAATCAGGAACGCAATTAAGGCACTTGCAGTTGTCAACTTGGTTGGATTCCTTTTCACTTTCCTTGTGCCAGAAACAAATGGCCGCTCCCTAGAGAATATCTCCGGAGAGAATTCAGAACTTGCTGCCAAAATTAGTCCAGACACTGCAAATGAGGAAACAAGAAACGCTGGAGTTAACCAGTCTCCAAGAACCGTAATGGTCTAGTTCTCTGGCCTCCCATTCTACTACTTGGCAGTATTATCAATATATATGCTTTGTTGACGAATAAAATTACCTCTCCTTTTGGGGAGAGAGAACTATGCTTGTTTCTGTAACTTTCTACTAGGAGTGCTTCTGTGTTGTGCGCATGTAAAGAGGTTCTTCCTTTTCACTCTAGATCAATTGGAAGAACCAAAGAGAATAATGTTGGTTTTACAAGTGCTTCTGTTTTATGTGTGTATTAAAGTCCTTCCTATCATCTATTCTAACTCCACTGGATGCAAAGTAGAGTCCACTGCTTCATGATTAACGCAACGATACAAATGGGCAGACATAACAATCAGGAAGTAACCGTGACACACAAGAACTTGTGAACCTCATCTGGTGTTCTTAACAGAACATCCCTAGAACCAGAGGAGATGGAGAGCCTCGGGGAAAAGTGGGGATGGGGGGAAGAAAGTTTATCTTAACCATATCTATGGGGGCCAATTTTACAATCACTTGTCGAAATATTAGTTACATTGATTATGAGCTACAGAATCAGACATCTCTAAAATGACTAACTTTGTTTCTTCCAGTTCCTTAACATTCAATTTCATCCTCTAACAACTGTAGAAGAATACCCGGCAGATCATTAAATTAGTGTGAACTATAGAAAACTGTTCAACATAGAACTCCATAAAAAAATATAATAATCATATTGAACAGAGTAATAGCATTAGTTGCTCAAATAATTATCAGAAAGCATAGCTTGATAAAGGACTAGTAAATATTGCAAGATAAAGTTCCCTCTCAGCCATCATGCTGTAAATGGAGCGTTATTCATTTCTCTCAAATGAAGGTGGAGAGACATAGACGAACCCCTTGAAAGGGTTGTCGTTGAATTTGGGACTAGCTGCTGGAGAGTCCAACAGAGGCATGTTAGTCCAGCGGTCGTCAAAGTTAGCAATACAGTGCTTCCCAGCAACTTCCGGAACAAAGCTTGGCCTGATTTCACGAGCTTCCAATTTCTTCCAATTCACTGACCTAAACCACTTGTGGCTTTTTATCTCCTCACTCCCAGTTGGCCCACTGCCAAGGCGTTTACTGGCTTCTTTCTGCAACAGCTGATGAGGAAAATTCTGTTATTCTCATGTTGCCTACTGTTTGACGGTTATAAAGCCAAATGAAAAGAAATCAATTGGTTCTGTAAGTTCAAGGACATCTCAGAAATATTTCACTGGTAGATTTTTTCAGGATACTTGACAGTCAACCATGTACAGATCAACCCAGGTTCCAGGGATTAATGGATTTTTCCAACTTACCTGTGTGTTAGTATGACATATTTTTTTGATCATTTGGTTTAATAAAAATGTGAGCTTTTGTGTGGGTATATCTAACATACAAAGTTACAAACTATCAAATCAATCATATACTGTACTTTTACACATCATAAAATTTTCTATTAAATTTATTGGGAATAATGATAATGATAAAGGTACAGATGTAAAACATTCACAATATTTGATGATGAAGAAATAATACATCTCCAGAAATATAGCACCATTAATTCAATATAGACAAGTAAATATGCTACTTGAAGTATAAATAAATTATACATTATACACAGTATACAAAGCATGTGTCCAGGAAGCTAGTTGTCAAGAAGTATGACAAAGGTGAAGAATGTTTACCCCTTTTAACAATGAATGAGCCGCACTTGACAAAAACGCTGGAAGCTTGATCTTGTCTTTTATTATCTTCTGCTGGATCTTTTGTCTATTTCCCCCGAAAAAAGGAGGCTGCAATTAAAGTAAACAAGATAAAGCCAAGGCAAATTATGTAAGTTACAAATATTAATTGCAGAAATTGCTTTGATAACTCGATCACAAACCAATAAATTAGGCTATTTTTACTCAGCAATGGATAATTTTACACATCCAGGTTCCTTAAGAGTCTCAACTCTTGAAGAACTGTATGTCACGCCCAATAGTCGTGGATATCAAGAATTCAAGATAGTTCTCTCAATCTCTCCAGCAAGCTTAATTGAAGCTTCAGAAACCACAAACTTAACACACATAGGATAGAGAAAATAAAAAATTAATGTGCAACCACTTTTTCCTGCTAAAAGAAGATGCAACACACTACAAAGATACTTACCTTCCCCGTAAGCATTTCGTATAGTTGAATTCCCACACTCCACCAATCTGCTGCCTTATCATGGCCTTTCCCAATAACAATTTCAGGGGCCATGTATTCTAAAGTTCCACACATGGAATTTGACCTTGTAGTCTCATCGAATTGCTTAGCCAGGCCAAAATCAGTCAACACTACCTGGTATCAAGGATGGAACACGCGAAGAAGGAAGTTAGATACAAGCAAACAATTCCTCTTGAAGCAAAAAAGCATACATAAACAGGCTGCCTAGTGCACACAATCAAACACACAAGGATTATGTGATCTTACATGACCATCTGCATCAAGAAGAATGTTTTCAGGTTTAAGATCCCTGTGCATTATACCCTTTGCATGAAGATGAGAAACAGCAGAAACAATCTCCGCAGCATAGAAGCGTGCCAAATCCTCCCTGAAAGAAGTGCTGTATGTAAGACATCTATATACTAGCATTTCATGATATAGTCAAAAAATGCAGCTATACCATCTCACCTAAATAGACCTTGGCGATAGAGATGAAAGAAAAGGTGACCACCATTGACGAAATCAAGCACAAGGTACAACCTATATTTGGTCTGCAAGAATAAAATAAGGATGTAATTCTGCAAATATATATGATAGTCCTATACATTTTTCCTTAATATATATATATCTATCTACATACCACTAAAATATGTGAACTGAAAGATAATATAAAACATATGACAGTGAGCAATTATTTCTTTATTACTTGGAATGAGTATCTGAGCCGCACAATAAAAGGGTGATCCATTTTTGTCAAGATATCCCTCTCAGATTTCACATATTCAGCATGATTCCTCGGCATGATCTTATCCTTGCGCATGACCTTCATTGCATATATCTCTAAAGTACAATTCCTCCTTACCTGGTACACCTTACCAAAAGCACCTTGCCCAACAAGCTTCAAAACTTCAAAATCCTCAAGTCCAATAGGCTGATGTTCCAAACAGAAATCATTCGACTGTACATTAGGCTTCTTTATAGAAACATCACCAATAGAATGTTCCTTAAGCGCTTTCTGTGTCTCTCTACAGACTTCTACAAGATCAAGTGAATCCTCCGATTCACGTAAAGTGAGCTTGCTAAGCTTAAAGGACTGACTAATATAGGTTGTGTGGCCCAGAAAAGAACGGGAGCGGCTGTCTTTGACAGCAGGATCAGTATAAATTTTTTGATTTGCATCTGGTGCAGCTACCAAATTTCTGAGTTTCTCAGAACCGAGTTCTACTGAGGCTTGAACAGGAGCTGGACCAAACACATCAGAAAAGTCAACCTCAACACAATTGGAACGCAAAATATCAGGTGGTCCACTTGGAAGAAGCAACTGATTCAGGAAAGGCTTCTGCAAACAATTCCCATTTAAGGTAGATAATTGAGAGTAAATCATGATTCTTTGTTAAGATTAGGAGACTGCAGCAAATGACTGATAAAAATGTATAGTACCATAGGTGTGCCTCGCCAAAATATTGAAGACTACGAATTGGAGAACATGGAAACCCAACAATAGTCTCAAACAATTGAGAGTTAGACGTATACTTCAGGAGCACCCAGTAAGCTTGGAAGCAAGCAAACCAGAATCCAGAAAAGGAAATTGTTCTTGTTTCCCGGTTTACAGGAAACGGTGGATGCAGCAATACTCCTCGAATTCATGAAGATCAGCTTGCCAGTGCTATAATTGAAGATGACAGAACAGTTATTTTCCAGCTTGTATAGAGTGAAAGGCTAGAACAGTGAGAATTACAGACAGCTGCAGTGCATAATGAAATTAAACATAAAATACACATTGAGAGTCAAGCTTCTTCTGCTTCTGGGGAAGAGTCCAAATAAATAGAATCTCTTTCCATCTGGAGAACCAATTAATCTTAGCAATTTTAAATTATGTTCCAATTAAGAGAAGGGGAGGGGGGGGTGGGGCGGCGAAGGTTTTCACATCAACTAATTTAACTGTCTTGATCATGTTTTAAGAGTTCATTTTTAAAGTAACATAAATGTGTATTATTTCTCTCCAAATTAAGAAATTTCAGGGGGAAAAAAATAAATCTTAGAATTGATTTTCATCATTGCAACCAAACTTGCAGCATCACAACACAACCAAGGTGGGGAAAAAGAAAAATATTAATACTGCTCTTTTGGTTTCTGGCTATAATAATTAGCAAGTGCAAAAGCTTAAATTCAATGAACACTATATGAATTAAAACTAGCATAAGCCCATCAAACAAAAAGATTTAATACAGAGCAAGTCCTGATTTGTTGTTCATCCAAAACAAAAAGTCAGAGAATAGCACAAGATTCAGAACGAGAAGCCAAGACACGCAAACTCAGATTACAAATAATAACAACAAAAATAGGCGCGCAATCGAAATTATTCAAATTAATAGCAAGAAAGGAATAGAAAATCAGGAAAAAGTTCAAAGAGATAGATAACTCAACTTGGAAAGGATGCAGGAGATGCGAGACAGAGGAACGCCAGAGGAATTTGTAGCCAACTCCAACTGTAATCCCAAAATAAAAACAGTTATCGATTGTATTTTCTGTAAAATAAAAAATTATTTTGCCGCTAATGCAAACCCAACAACAGCCAACGGGAATATCTTAACAGCTACGCAGTCCACGTTGCGTGTTCTGATTGGTTGAAATTGACCATTGAGTTTGTAACAAGCCGAAGCTTCCTAGGACTCGGCTGCGGTTTTGTGTTGTTTCAGATTGGGAAATGCATGATGTACGTAATTTTTACGCTACCTCACGTTAATTGAGTTCGGTTCTGTATCTAATTTAGTTTAAATTGTATTAATTTAGTCTCACGCAAAGCAACAGAGAGCGTGGATGTACGTTCACGCGAAGATAATTCATGTCATCGTGTTTTGGTGCATTACGTAAATTAAAAACCGTTGCAATGCAATTACGTGCTTGTAATTCTTTTTTGGAAAATTCTTCTTTTATTTATAAATGATAACGGTAAATTGAGTTTTTATCTTCAAATCTTCATTTCTCAATTTTGCAAGCTTAACAACCTTGCTTCTTTTATCTAAAAAAAAAAAAGAAAAGAATAATCAAAAGAAATCACAACTGTAGTTATACCCATTATATGATGCCCCGCCTACTTTAAAATTATGAATCCATTGACGTGCATGTGTAGCAAATCATAACATCAATAAACTAGTTTCTTTATCTTAAGATATAAATTTGAATAATTTGATAAATCAATTATTGTCATTGTTATAGGAGAAATTACATGTATAAAAAGAGAGGCATCGACTCAGTAGAGCTGCTTTCAATCTTAAAAGTTGTCTCTCACAATTTCACATCTTTTTTAGGTTCGATTCTCCCTAATTGCGAAAATTGGCTTATTGACCTCAATATTAAACTTTGTCAACTTATTTTTTTTAAAAAAGTCAAAAATTTGTTAGGCCCCACCGGATACGCCGGCTATCAGCCAATGTGTCCCCACCAAACACACCGATTGACAGTTGGTGTGTCCACTGTTTCACTTTTGCTTGGACCATTTTCACTTAGGCTCGGTTTTTAATTTTTATTAAAAACTTTTGTTTTTGCTTGGACACTTCTACTTGGACCATTTTCACTTAGGCTCAGTTTGCTGTTGCTTTTTGTATAATGAACACGCCAGCATGTTCGGTGAGGCCCATGCGTATATTTGGTTTTTTTTTAAGTTTTTAATTTTTTAAAAAATATAATAATTGTATAAATAAGTTAACAAAGTGTAATATTGAAGTCAATAAACTGCGAAAATGACAACTTTGATTAAATGACCATCTAACTCAAACAAAAACAAAAAAAAGAGGTTTCTTAGATACTTTTCATATTTATGTAGTATGTCATACTACATGATATTAGCCAATATAAAAATGACACGTGTACAAATTAATTGTTTTTAAATTTATTTGAGAAAATAAAATAAATTATATTTATATTCAATAAAATATAAAAATTACGTATGATTGTTACGTCAGTGTAGTATGGCATACTCATGTAGTATCGTAGAATCCCCGTAAAAAAATATAGGAAAAATTACATTTTTATAGATTCATTTAATATTTTTACAAAACAATCAATATATCAAAGGGTAAAGTAAAATTGAACTTGGATTATGAACAAATGAGCTCTTGTAAATTGTGTAAGTCAATTGTGATAGCTTTTTCCTTTATTTAATTTAAATGGTAGCTTGTCTTCTTTAATGGTCCAATGAACACAACTAAAAAAAGAGAACAGAGCAATCAGTAAACTTTTATAAGTTTTCTAGATATGATATTCAGTGTGAACATGCAATTCAAATGATAAATATGGCTCCATAAGGCATGAAGGCAAGCTACTGAAATCATGTCTTAATGGAATACTCTCTAGATTTTGGTTCTGGATATATGACAACACTTCTTTCTCTATTCACATGAACATTAGCATTCCAATTGAGATTGTAGTTCTAAAAATTTACATTTAGAATATTCATCTTCTAATTCACTTATCTGATGACAATCATTTCATATTTTTGTTTTGGAACAATTCTTTTTCTTATATGCCAATCTTTTCAATTTATTCCAAATTATCCATAAAGAATTTTTCTGAAAACAGAAAGATGCCAAACCGACACTTGACATGGACCTTCAAATTCCAATTGAGAGGTGGTTGCTTTACCTGAATCGAATTCTCTAGAGATCTTACTTCATAACAATGGATTCCAAAAGATATGCAGCTGTCACACACCAAATCATGTGCAGGTATTATACAAGATTTATAAATGATGATTTATTGATAATAATTTATGCAAATACAATCAATAATTTTCAGAAATAATCATCAAATCGCTTTTTCATAGTAGAGTGTTTGGAGAGCAGAGAAAAAAAATAAAGCAGTTAGTTGCATCCAACGTCAAAAGCTGCAGCTTTTACAAGCAAGCCAAAGAGCAGGAATGGGGTAGAGAAGAAGGGGCTGTGGTCACTGTCTAGCACATAAACATTAGATGGTGGCCACCTCTTTATGAGAGCCTCCTGTTGCTCTAGCTTCATCACATGATCTTGCATTGTCTTGATGTACACACGCGGGACCTTCTCCACATCACTATTTTCTTCTGTAAATCGCGCACTTGTCAATGCATGAACTGGTCCAGGCCTCAAAAGCATCCCAGCTAAGGTCGAATCCTGGCTCAATTCACAAACCACCAATTTTTATGCATCAAATCACTGTTCATTCATGATATTTGAATCGCCAAGGGTCTGCTACAAGGTAAATTTCTTATTGATGCGTAAAAAGTTGTTTCAATTTGGGTGAAAATTTTCTGGGTTTTCATTTTTTCTCAAGAAAATGTGGGTAAATTTTCTAGGTGTTCTTATTTTCCCGAGAAAATGTGGTTTTTCCTATAAATGGTCCTACATGTGGGAAAAGCAGAGGAGGGAAATGGGGCTAAGCAAAAGTTTATGGCATGTGGGGTTCCTTACAGCCAGATGTGGGGAGAAAGTCATAAAGGGTTATGCAGATTCTTAGACTTGCATGCATGCCCTAATTTTGGTGTTCTCTTTTTCAGGCAGAAGAAAATATACCTCATGAGGGCTCAATTGGTAGATGATTTTGCGTTGGAATTCCTTCTTCACCAAGACACTAGTGGGAGGCTTATCATGTCCCAGTCCAAATCCGAGCTCATACACATCCCCGAACTCAGATAAGTCTGGTACCCCCTGCTTGACACAAATGATCAGGAGCACTTTTTAAGTATTATTATATCTATGGTTTATTAGGCACAAAAAGTTGGCTACTCTAGTGTCATATAAAGCAAGCAATTAGGGTCACTAATTGTATGTTCCTGGTCAATCATTGGAGACAGATTGTAACACAATGGTAATTTGCTATTACCTCTAGAGGACAATGTAGACTTGTGGAACAGGGCTGTCGGATAACGCCCATTCTAGTTGATAAAAAGGAAGAAAGCAAGAGATTGGACAATTTTCTTGTCTCCAAATCAGATAACACATGCTATGAAAGATGCTTAGAATGATTAATACAAGGATTGCTGTGTTGTGGGGTTTGGATGGTACATAATTTATTGATAGGCGAGATAATAATAGACTCAGACACACAGTTCTAAGGGGAAACTATTTGAGAGGTTATTATGATTATGAATGAAGAAAATTGGCTTTGTTGGTAAACACTCTAGGCTCTTTAGGAGTTAGGAGATTGGGTTGGGAGATTTTGCATAGGAATTTCTCTGTTTAGTGTCAGATTCCTCTTTTATCATTGTCTGACTTACCATGTCTACTTTTTGGCTCCAAAAAAATAAAAGGAAAAATATTCCTATCTACATTGGGTCAGAATGCTTTAGGTGAAAAAAGATGACTTAAAGATTACAACTGTTAGTTTGGTTTCAATGGACACAGCCTGAAAAAGACGGAGGCTAAGTAGACCTCTAGGGTAAGTAGACTAAATTAAGAAGTCCAATAATGAGCTGAAAATTGTGAGAGACTCCAAGATAAGGGGAAAAATAGAGAGGAAAAAATTCCCCCATTGTTGAACAGATGCTAATTTGTTTGTGGATGGGGACTTTTCTTATGAAAAATGTGACGGAGTAGGTGAAAGCAGAAGGTTCGTGAGCCTTAGATAGAATTGCTTAAGAACTATTTCATTTGTGAAGACAGTTGGCAACCAATTATTTCAACAGGCCGTCAACATCATCCTTGTTGGATTCCTTCAAGACTCAAAATATGATAAAACAACGGTTGCTTGTGTATATGATATATCAAATATCAATATCATATTCATATTCACTCACCCCAAGTTTGGGTTCATTATATCATATTCATATTCACTCACTCCAAGTTTGGGTTCATTCTTGACAACTCAGTTATCATACTCATTCACCCTGTGTATGTACATTTATTCATGTCAAGCATAAAAAAGACATGCATGGAACATTGAAGAAACTAATTAATAAGAATGAGACATTGGAACAAGAAAAATAGAGAAGATATGGTGAAAAGGACTCACATCTTTTTGATCTTGATCTGTCCAAAATCCCAACTTAAGCATAGTTGCTGCCACATAAACTGCTAAGCGGATCTTTTTTGCAAACTTGTGGCTGGCCTGAGTAAGACTCAACCCTCCTGCACTATGCCCCACCAATATCACCTGCAGCACATCACTGATAAGGTCAGCAGTAGTGTAACTAAACCACTCTTGTTCATGTTCTTATTTAAGCTGAAGGTAGAGAGATATAGAGAGAGGGAGAGATAGAGAAGGACCAAAACCTGTTCATTCTCAGGCAAGGCAGACAAGAAATCCATGAGGGGTTTATTATAATCATCAAAAGAAAGAATAGCATCGGCATCAGATCGGTCAATTCCCCCACTTTTGAGGTCTATGCATGTAACCTTGTAGCCTGAATTCTCCATAAGGCACCGGATTTTATACCAACACCAGCTTCCCCCACCTATGCCATGTACAAGCACAAAGTGATGCTTCAAGGGAATAGCTCCTCTCAGGTTAGCAGCCTCTTCCTCTCTCACAAGCATGTCTTTCTCTGCTTCCACTAACATTATATTTCTCAATTCTTCTTGCTTTCAACCCAGTTGGTGAGTGGCTTATATAGGATGGGAATAGTCTCAAGGGGTCATGATGTTTGCCTTTTTACTTTCTTTTTGCTTTCTTTATTAATCATATTATTGGAATATTCAGGAGTTGTAGATATCTCTATGAGTTGGGCTAATGTCGCTTCCATCATAAGAACTTTGAAAATGTCAACATAGACATCTCTGGAGGGATAGCTTAGTCTTGCATAGAATTTGCGTATGATGCACTCAGAGGAGGCTGTGACTCATCATGTGGTTCGTAGGGCTCCAAATTGCATTACTTTATAGCATTGCATATGATGCACTCACATTTAAAGAAGGGAACTAAATAATTGGGCATTCGTGCAGAGAAGATATAGCTTTGGGAATGAAGATCTGTCCTTCAACAGGACAGCAAGAATTTTTGTTTTACATTTACCCTATAATTGATTGGATTTAAAAATTGGGTTTGTCGGATATATGACATTAATTTTTTTTTCTTAATGATCATATTTAATGCATATTGATTTAACTAATTAATATATTGCTGGCCGACAATATCCTTATTTTTCTTTTTAATTTATTGATTATTTGGATATTTAATTTGCCAAATTGCTGCCTGTCATCTCCATGTAACACGATGACCCAGATATCATGGAATGACAGAGCCTGTGCCAAAAACTTTGTGGATACAGTATTCACAATCACAACGGAGTTCAGTGCCAGAATATAATAAAGTTAGACAGAAAAAAGTTGAAGTGGGACTAGTTGTGACTTGTAATATGTCATATAGAAAAGGCTGTTTATACTTTATACTATACGCCATTGCTCTTTATCATGGCCGGCTCTTTATCTTGTGATATTTAGAAGTCATACTAATCTAGGAAAACGAATCAGGTCTATCTTGTGATGTGTGGAAGTCAATACTAATCTAGGACTAAATAAATCAAAACGAAACGAAAAATATTAACAGGTTTTAGCATTGAATTAGAATATAAGTGGGTGTCCTACATGGTCAATGTCTAGAAGAGAAGTGGTATGTGAAAACTGGGGTAAATGTGTAGTACAGTGAGATAGTTTCAATTAAATTACATGTATGTAAATAACACTAAATTTGAGGGAGTTTTTTTTTTTTTCCCCTTTTCTTCGATTATTATGCAGAAGCACTCCATCTGTTATTGAACCTTTTTCTTGAATTTTGGATTGAGAAATTTCTTGTAGGTGAGTCCGTCAAGGAAGTTTCTAATGAAGTGTAGCTAATAGCTGTAGCAAAGCCATTCACACAAATACACAGAGTAATGCTTATGAATGCAAAAGTTACGAAACTTTTAGGCCTCTTGCAAAGTCATGCATTTAGAAGGCGAAAGGAATTTTGGTGATTGTGCTGCACGCCATTGTAACTTGTAAGAGATCCAAAAAGAAGAGAAGGAAAGGTCTTAGCTGGAAAAGTAAATAAAAAGCTCAAAAAGTGGTTTATGATTGAATGGTTGTAACTTGTAAGATAAGTATTCTAATTACATTATCTGCGCAGGAAGCACATAAGTGTCTCTGTACAATTACGTGTGCTTCCATATGCAACTGACTCTGTTTTGATTGAGAAAACGACAATAACTAACAGGAAATAGAATGGAGCGACGGGCAATAAGTGAAAAATAACAAGCAATCCTCTACTTCAGGGAAATTTTTAAAACAAGGCAAAATATGAGGGATTATTAAAATTGTTTAGAAAAATGCTTACCTTTTTTTTTTTTTGTAATACAAAGAATCATAGTTGATTTAGTTAACTAAATACAACAAATCATCCAATGGGTTATTGCTTTTTCAATCTAGTCTAGAGGAATCGAAGATACGTAAGCTGTATAAGGAGAGCCATTCATATAGTGCAAAGTGGACGTGTAAAATTTGAATTTTATATATGAGATGATGATTTATGATTTAAAACCACATTGTTTCAAGTACCAAAAAGTCAACAACCTTTGTTTCCTAGTGCCAATTGATCTTATACCATGTCACAGTGCAGCTGTATATATGAGTATATGGGGCTGGTAACATGTGCCTCAAAGGATATCTAATGTCTTTGAGAATAAAAAAATATACTTTTATAATTTATTTATTAACAATTAATATTAAATGTATCTCTAAAATTTAAAAACAAATGCATTCATTAGCTTGTTAATCAAGTCTTATTTTCACTGTTTTCAACATAAGACCCAGATCATTTAAACTTCCTTAACATTTGTTCTTAGGGTGCATATTAACAAAAGCTATATTATATTTGGGATTTTGCCATTGCGTTTGTAATGTTGCTCCATATGCCGAGGCTGGTGTCATCTATGAGGTAGGCCATATTAAGTGGATAGCAAACAAGAACTAAAAAGTAAATGGAGGCCTCCATCTGCTATAAGTCAAAGAACCTAATAGTTTAGTGGGAATGGGACATTAATTAAGAAACACTGCTTGAAGATAAATTAATCAATTAATGCGGCAATTATTGTAAGTTGACTTGCTTTTCTTATAGTATCCAAAAAATGGTGATCTAATGTTTATATGGATGTTTGATGCACATATTTCGTTGCACTAAGATATGTTGTAGTTTTTGTTTAGTTAGATATATATCACTAAAAAATGTGAAATTCTCTAGTATAAGATTTCAGCATCTAAATAATACTAGATAGCCGGATGGTTACTTGGATTCTACTACTATAATTTCAAACATGTGTACTAAATTTCGTAATGTAACTCAGAGATCTAATATATGAGAATTTAAGATGCTTGGGCGAAAACTGCCAAATCATTTGCAAATTAGATTAGTACAAAAAAAAAACTTTTTAAGTAGTTGTTTGAGTAAGACATAAGCTTGGATCAAATGTTCATCCCTGAAGTGTTGGTAAGAATATAAATACGACTAAATGAATGTTTGAGTGAAAATTGACAATATTGTTTAGATGGGGTGTATAATTTATTATTATTTTTTTGTTAAATAAAGTTTAAGGTGAAAAGATGCTATTCTATTCAAAGGTTAAAATATGTCACAAGTCTTAACGATAACTTATAATGATACTTATAAATTACCTAAAAAAAAACTACTCGCAATAATAATTTGTCCTTTCTAAATATTGAATGATGCTTTTATTTTTTGGATGTGAGAATATTGACTGAAAATCGACAGTATATGGTGCACATATCAACAATATATGGTACAAAAAATTGGAAATGAAAATCTATGTTGTCGTTTTTCTCTCGTGGCCCCACCAACTTTGGAAGAATGGGTTTTGGGTTGGGGGTGGGTGAAGTTTGAAAGAAGGAACAGAATTGCAGATCATGGGCGCAGTGGGCCAGATATGAAAACTACGCGCGACAATTTCGAAGCTCAATTTATTTATTTTCCCGCCAGAAATTTAATCGTTTCCCGGGCATCTCACACCTGGGCCGGCCCATGGCCCACCCTTTGAATGCATTAATCTCAATTATTAATTAGGCATATATTGGGTTTACCAAAACACCCCTAAAGATTATATTTTGTCCTTATTTTCCTTTAGATTTGTTAAGTAGTTGAAATTTCAAGATTCAAAAAATAAATCCCATTTGCTTTCTTTATCATAGGCTGATCGTTTCCTATCTAATATTTTCGTTAGAAGGACGATTGAAATTTGAGAACTAATATACACGAAAAGGAAATATACAAAGTTCAAATTGAGTTTTTACATTTTTTATTCTAAAACAAAGTTTTATTTGAAATCATAGTCAAAGTATTATGTTTTTTTAAAAAATATACATCCACGAAAGAAATTGAAACAACCAAAAAACTCAATTAAGAATATTAAAATTGAGAGATCACTTTTTTTAAAAAAAAAAATTCAGTATTATTTAGTAATCAAAATCCTTTTTTTACTTTTCAATTAAATAAAAAGAACAGGAGGGTGTTTTGGGCATAGAGGAATTTAGAAAAGAAAACGCGGACAACATGATACCCCAAATTGAGGGCATGATTCTCTGTCACTCAGCCTTTTCCCTTCGGCTTTCTTTTTAAGGCAACCACTTGCTTAAATCCAGTTTCAGTCACTTCCTCTCAACCTTTTTAGCTTTCCCATTGAAAATTCATATCTCTTTCCTTCAATTTGGGCCCAATCTTCAAGCTTCCGATACACAAAATCTGATTTTCCTCCGGTGGAAGCTCAGAGCTAGTGCGTGCAGGTCAGTGACAGTAAACTCCGTATCTACATGAATGATCTTGAATATTGATCCTGATATCGTTGCAATTACTCATCTTGTTAATGATTCAAAGTTTGTGTGCTTTTTGTTTCTCCGATTCTGAGTTGAATTCATTTGGATTTTCCTCTGCATGATTATTCCATTGTGTGTCTGAAATTCGTTTGATTTGCTTCACTATCACGGTTTCGGGAGAAATGATGTGCTAGGAGGTCAGTCTTAATACGCTGTTTTATGGGTCACCTTATTTTGTTTGTCTGAACCAATATAGGTCACAGCCTGATATCATTTTTGGGGAAAATAGAACCACTAATGATGACTAGACATATGGTCCTATAATTACAAGGTCCAGAACCCTTCAGATGGAAAGTTCGAGGAAATTTTGAATATTATAATTCTATCGGTATGAGTTTAAGGTACCAGGCCTTTGTATTAGAAGTTAGAAGTTAGAAGTGATAGGAAGCTACAAGCTACAAGTTTGTTTGTCGCCACTGTATTAGAATTTAGAAGTAATAGGAAGTTAAAAGTGTATCTGTTTGGAAGTAACTATGGTGGCAACTCTTGGGTACAAATATACACGTATATAACATGGTCATAAGAAGAAGACATCAAATTTCATGAAGTATGTAGGATTTTCTGTGGCTTTGAAAGGGAAAGATATATTGGTTCAGAATTCAGAGAGTTACCCTGCATATGGTCTGGTCAAATTTTGAGGCCACAATAAATATGGTATACCACTTGGATGAAGTTGAAGTATGGAAGATGAGTGCCACTATGAAGTTACTGGAGTAGTGAGGACCTTTTGACTCCCAAAAGAGGGTGGGTACCCTGGCCATGAGCAAGTTGAGCTAAGTTTAGTCCTATTGAGGTTGCTGATTCATCAGATATTTGAGCTTGAACTCAAGAGTGTTGGTTGTTCCCTTAAAGCTTGGGTCCATTATTATTTATTATTTTTATGAACTTGAGCTCAGGATTACATCTGAGTTTAAAGAAAAAACCGAGCTTGAGCTTATAACCATAAACAACCCCAATAAAGGTTTAAAAACTGGTCTGTTTTTTTGTGTCTTAATATATCACTATTAAATGAGCCCTACATGTCTTTTCTACTAATACAAGTACATTTATAAGTAGTAAATCTATATGTTTGTTCATATGCCCAAACCAGTCAAGTTTGCTTATGTTCTTACCCAGCTATCTTACAGTGAGGGCTTATTTGAACTAATTCATTCGGCTTAAGAACTATACAAAGTGGACCTCAACTAAATTTATTCAAAAGTTGTTTGATACGTTTTTTTCTTACTCCTCTATGGTGTAAATCTTTCTTCGGCTATCTTTCCTCTCCTACCCCATCTCTTTTTCCTTTTTTCTCGCTTGACAAAACAAGCATGAACTGGGGAAGGAAAAGAGTTGCAAGTTCGTACAAGATTTATGGATTTAAACAATATTCCCAAATTTAAAAATAATAGATTGATGCTTGTAAATTTCATTATACATAGTACATAATTTAACTGAGAAATGCATGCTCATAGTTCCAAAGCAGTACTTTGAAATGAAAAAAATTATGCTCTCGAGACTCAATATGTTAGATATTTGCTTTCTCTGATGCTAAGTTTTGAAAATTCAGCAAACACTTGGACTGTTGGATATTTTGTTTTGTTTGAATTTGATAATGCTTAGTTTTAGCTTCTTTGCTTAGGGGAAAAAAAGAAGAAAATTGATAACTACTCACTTGGTGGTTTTTCAACATAGCAGTATTATTCACAGAAATTGTATTTGTATGTAATTTTGTTTTCCTATCATTTGAATGACTTGATCCTTGCTGGTTTTGATTGCCCCATCCTTGAGTCATAATTCCAATACTTGTCCTGGTTTAAGATTACTAATTATTTATGACATTGAGTTATTAAATCAGTGTCCTTAAGGCCCAAAAGAAAAAAAAATCCTGATCTTTCTAGTTCTCTAGAGCTTGAGAATTACTCGTGGTCTTGTTAAATCTAATTTGTTAATGATTGAAATGGACAAACTTACACTCTTTCAGGATTATTATTTTTCTTTTAGCACAAGATTCTAATATAAAACTAACCTCAGAATCTCAGATGGAGGGCTCTGGCAATTCTGAATCAGGTTTTGAGCAAGGGACTCCGCTGATGACTCCATATCAGAAGCTGGGATTGCATGAGTCTGCCCTTCAAACTGTCAATTTGGACGACTTATCTCCTAGCTCGGCTGCTGGTAGCTCTGTGGTTTCTTTGAAGGAGGGCTCTGGATCATCTTCCTCATCATCCTCAGACTCAGAATCTGAATCATATAATTCATCTGTTAACCATTACCATGGCTTACCTGTGAATACTGATGGTAAGGGATTTCTCCAGGAGATTGAGCTGAAAGAAGAATCTCCTGATCTGGAACAGCATAATCACTTGGCTGCAGAAGATAATGCAGATAATATATTGTGGGACAAAGAGAATAGAAGTTATGAAGAGTTGCTCATAAAATTCCTCAAGAATGAGGAAGAACTGAGAGTTTCAAACCTCAAACTACAGGTGTCAGAAAAGGAGATTGTCAGTTTAAAGAGTCAAATTGAGAGGAGTGAGGGTCAGTTCGATCATGTGCAGAAGGAATTAAAAATGAGGGAAGCTGATCTTAAATATGAGAAAGGACAGTTACTGGAGTTGCAAAAACAAACAGCTGATTTCGAAACTCATGTTCCAGACTGTTGCTACAAGATTGCAAAGTTGGTGGAAGAGCTGGAGGTAGCTAGAGAACAACTCAAGGTATCAGATGATGAGATTGCAAGGCTAAGAAATGAACTGGACAGGTCATCTGATGTTACTCATCAATTGCAAGGTCAGCTTGAAGGGGCACAGGAATATGTAGCTGCATTTAAAGCCCAGCTTGATTCAGGGAGAAAGCAGATTCAGGATCTGGAAGACCGGATTTTATGGTTCAAAGCTAATGAATCTAGCCTTGACCTTGAGATGCAAAAGCTAAATGCTGAAATTCTTGATTCCCAGTCACAATTCTCTTTGGAAAAAGAGCAGTTGCAGTCTGAAATTTCAAGTTTGTCAGAAGAAAAGATACAGCTAGACTCCAGACTCGAGGAATGGGAGTCAAGAAGCAATTTGTTCGAAAATAAATTAATGGAATGTGAAGCTGAGAAAGTGAAACTAGAAGAGCTGCACACTGCTCATCAGATGGTTTTGCAAGGTGAAGTCAGTCGATTGAAGGAAGAACTTGATGAGAGAAGGCATGGCATAGAATCCTTGAACAAGGAATTTGATAGACATAAGCATAAATATGATATGCTTATGACAGAAAAAGATGGGGCCAATGCTAAGATTCATAAACTCGTGGCAGAGGTGAGCTCTCGAGACAATCAGATTGAAAATATGGAGAGGGAACTACGTCATTTACATTCGCAACAGGCAGAGCTGATTTCAGTATCTGAAGCTAGACTCAGTCTAGTAAATGAGCTGAAACTGAAAGTGGAAGAGCTGGAGACAGAGGTGGCCAGGCAGAAAGCTGTGATCTCAGACAGGGCCGAGGAGAAGAGGGAGGCAATACGTCAACTTTGCTTTTCACTGGAACACTATAGAAGTGGATATCAAGAACTTCGTCAAGCATTTGTAGGGCACAAGCGACATGCTGTTATAGCTTCCTAATTTACACTCAGTTGTGGTGCATCATCTTTTCAATTTGTGTTGTAAATGCTGTAGCCTTGCACTTATCAATTTTGCATGTCTTTCTCTTATTCCTGGTGAGCGTATATTTATTAGAGTGCTGATTAGCTTCCTATCGAATTAGATCAAACGGTTGTGTTGATAATTGATGTTTTGGCAGTCTTTATGATGATTTTTGGTAGCCTAGATTTCTGGTGTGAATGCATTTTAAGTCCTTGGTCCTCCTCACACTACCAAATAAAAAAAGTGAGCTCGGATTAGTTCTACTTATTGGTCCATTTTCTACATAAGAACGTGGTAGCCTTCTCCAAACCCTTCTTTGATGTTTGACAGAACAAGCCCATCATGTGCCATGTTATTTGAATGTTTTCTCAAGTCAAGTCAAATTCACTTACGGTTGTGGTTACTGGTTATCTTAGTTTCTTGATAGAAAGGACTTCCGAGTTATGATTTATAGTCATGGCTGACTTTCTCAAGGTCAGTTGTGAAGTCAAGAAATCTAATGGGTTTTGAGAATGACCTTGTAATTCCCTGATTGATCTGCAATGCGAAGTGCAAACCCTTCTTTTACCGCCCCATCCGTAGACATGTAATAAGGAAAGTATTATTCTAAGTATAAACGTCTGTTCGGGGCTAATCTTGAAGCTCGGACATGTTGAGTAATTCTATGTCTACAATAATTAAATTTATACTATTGCATATTTACATAATTAAAACTTTTTGGTTTGGGAAACAAACAAGGAAGAAGAGAAAAATAAGTGAAAAGAAAATTTAAAATAAATCTAAACTCAATACATTCTAACTATACCCTGTCACAATCATTTCACCCATTTTTACCCATTTCAAAGAGGGGCAAGTGATGATTAATTAGAAAAAAGATAAGATACACACAAATTTTTAATGGACATAATCATCTCTAGTCTACTTCATCGAAATGTTATTTTGGTACACATACAATTTTTTACTATTTATTATTTTAATTTAAATACAAATTTGTTTCCCTCTAATTTCTAAAACGTTTTAATTATCCATTTAGTTTCAATTTTAATAACTTTATCCATGTGATATCTAAATTAGAGCATTTTAATTCTTGCTTGTGACGATTGTCACCCACTTTAACAATTTTGATGACAAGGCAAAAACATATTCATATGGCACAGGCTAGTGATGATGTGATAGAATATTATCATGCCATGTCATCACATTTTTACTTGTTACCACACCAACCAATTTTTTAAGATGGGTAACGTTATCAAGGAAGGAACCAAATTGCTCCTATTTAAAAACTGCAGAACTGAATTAGTTTTTTTTTTTGGTTTAATTGCAATTTTGGTCCCCTATTTTAACCACTTGAACGTTTTGGTCCCCCTTCTTTAAAAATGAACTATTGAGTCCCTCTATATTCATAAAATGTACAATTTTAGTCTATTTATCTTTAAGTCAAAATTTCTAGGTTCATTTCAAGGTGTAAAATTCTTTGATTCATAATCTCACCGTTCAGATTGAAGGGCTACATCTTATGAACCTTCTAACTAAATTTTAGTTTGATCTAACGGTGGGACTCAGCCCAAAATACCAAAATCATAATTTTTTATCTAACCGCAAAATTTAGACTTTTTCACCGTTAGATTGAGCTGAAATTTAATTGGGAGATCCACAAGACGTAGCTCTTCAATCTGAACGGTGAGATTATAAATGAGGGAACTTTACACCTTGAAATAATCCTAAGAATTTTGACTTAAAGATAAATGGACTAAACTTGTACATTTTATGAATATAGAGGGACTCAATAGTTCATTTTTAAAGAAGGGGGACCAAAATGTTCAATTGGTTAAAATAGGAGGACCAANTCCTATTTAAAAACTGCAGAATTGAATTAGTTTTTTTTTTTTCAAAAATTAAAACAACAAAAACTGTAATTCAACCTAAATTTGTTCGAAATTCTAAGACGAGTTGTGACAATAACCCATAATGCAAGTTCTTTTTTTTTTTTTTTTNAAGTTTTTTTTTTTTTTTTTGGGAGATGTCCCATAATTTATGTTGGGTTTCAAACATGAGTACACAAACTTTCAGAATGAATCTTACCATTGTATGTTTAGATTAGCTCGCTACAATCAGAATTGTTTTTTTTGAGAAAGTAAGAAAAGTTATTTTTTTCAAATTTTTTTTTTTACAATTTTCGATACAAGAATTGATTTACTAAAAATTTATTAAACATGAAAATTATTTGTGAGTGATATGTAACATGCTTGCCACTTCAGTTCTTAGTTGTCCACTTCTAATTTGCTTCAATGTCAAGACGGATTTGAATTTAGTCATGTGACATGAGTCATGTTACAAAGATCTAAGTCATATATTTCATTAAAGTTTAATGTGCTTTAATAGAATGTACGACTCAGATCTTTGCAACATGACTCATGTCACATGACCAAATCCGGGTCCATGTGAAGACATTCTCAATCACAGAATATGACTTTTTCAGTTTGTCTCGGTCAAATGTCAACTCCTCCGCGAAAGTCAAACTTCTCGTAGCTTTCTTCATAATATTCCAAGTTAAAAAAAAAAAAGATTATAATGACACTGAAAATGCAATTGATATAATAATACTTTAAAAAATTTAGACCTGATGCATGGATAAATTCCGTCGTGAAAGTATTTCTATCAATTAATGTACAGAGATGATTCTAAACAGTCAATTGAAGCCATAGACTTTTTCGATTTGTCTCGGTCAACTGTCAACTCCTACGCGGAAGTCAAACTTCCCATAGCTTTCTTCATAATATTCCAAGTTAAAAAAAAAAAAAAAAGATTATAATGACACTGAAAATGCAATTGATATAATAATACTTCAAAAAATATAGACCTGATGCATGAATAAATTCCGTTGTGAAAGTATTTTCTATCAATTAATGTACAAAGAAGATTCTAAACAGTCAATTGAAGCCATAGGAGATTTGATCCACATTTCCGTTCAATAAAATAACAATGAGGAATTGAATTGACTGAATTTTGAAGTTGCTAACTTGCTATCTTCATTTCTCTTAAATAATTAATTAGTTAAAGATTTTATTTGAATGTTTTTTTATGTTTGAAAGGTACATCAGATATAGGTATATTATCAGTGACATTATACATTTTTCAAAAAGAGGGTGGCAAGTGGAAGTGAATTACGTGCTGAGAGAAGCTAATCAAAGTGTAGACTGTAGACTTCATGGCAAAAAGAGAAGCACAAGGGCATGAAGGTTAATCTTTTTATGAACAACCCCTCCTAGAGGTGCTGGTAATTTTGTTGGTAGACAAAGATGGTTATTACCTTCTCTAGACTGTAGTTTTCCGTTTTTAACTCTTTGTAACAAAAAAAAAAAAAAGGCACATCCTTATATTGGTTTGCCAAAAAAATTCTCGAGTATTAGTCTCATAATTCAAATTAACTTTGATTAACTTAAATAAACATATTATATTTTTACTACTAAGTCAAGCCCTTAATTACTATAAATTGTTTTTAATATAGGTAAATTTTTACCAAAACTTATCATCTTTCTAAGGTCCATGTAAAAATTGTTTGGTATATCATTAATGTCCATGTAAATAGATTTAAAGCGAAACCATGTTAAGAATTAAATTTAAAAAATTATATAGTAAATATATTTCTTAAGATTTCAATCATGTATAACTCACAGTTGATCATAAAAAAAAAAAAGACAGAGAAAAGGGAAAGAGAAAGAAAAAAGAGTAAAGGAAAAGCCAGAGGCAGAAAGAGAATGCTATAATTTTTGCCTGACAAAGCAGGACATGAGATGGTCCTATTGATATTGAGTATTCGGTTTGCTCTTTTTCTTTTTATAGTTATTTTCATTCCTTTATCTAAATTTGGGTGACAAATATCAACACCTTGCTGGGATCATTTGCGTCGCAAAAAAAAACAATTTCTATTTGAATGTATAATAGAATTCCATGTGGCACTTGACAGCTGGTCATGGACCCAGTCAAACATACGCCTTTCAATTCTTCTTCTACCCTTCCTTCCGTAGGTTGACTTCATCCTTTAACTCAAAATTTCCTTGGCGGTTTCTATTTTAATTTTTACCATTTTAATATTTATTTTTGATTTTATTCATTTGTCCTTTTCCCGCCTTTCCTTAAAAAAAACATGTTAAGCTAAGCATCAGCGCCACCAAAAACCTAGGCTGTCTGGTAACTAATAGTATCAGAAGCGGGCACTGATTTTGATAGTAAATCTACTCCTAAATCAGAATCTTCCTTCCAATCATCGAGAAACACCTTAATCAGCAAAAATCCCAAAAACAAAATAAAAAAAAAAAGAGAAAAATGATTGTGTTGGCTTTTTCCATAATTATGATTTATTAAAATTTCGTTATTTGACAGTTTCACTGAAGTAGGAAAGTCAACAACGTGGGACCCACATGCTGCCACCTCATCAATTGGTTTCGCTTTAAATGGCACCGGCGCCGACTTCCAACTCCTTGTTCCTTCAACTGTGTAGAGGCACACAAGGGCAGAGAGAGAGAGAGAGAGCGCTAATTAATACTAGAGTATTGA
The DNA here is from genome assembly GCA_003255065.1 of Cercis canadensis. Classification (NCBI taxonomy): domain Eukaryota; kingdom Viridiplantae; phylum Streptophyta; class Magnoliopsida; order Fabales; family Fabaceae; genus Cercis; species Cercis canadensis. The sequence continues at coordinate 110,738 of QAOA01003759.1, read as the reverse complement.
AGCAGAACAAATATTCAGAGCTGAGAAAGAGCTAGCTGAGAGCGTAGGGAAGAGAAGGTTTTTCTTTGTGAATTTAGGTCAGAGTTGACTTCTAGACACGAAATAGAAGGCTGTCAGCTCCTAATTTTGTTATTTTCTAAATACGTATCCATATAAAAGAAGAAAAAGAAGAAGAAGCAGAGGTTCTTTCATTATTTGGTCGTAAGCTTTGCGGCAAAGAAAAGATTTTTCATTTTGTCTCTCTCCAACTTTCCTAACAGGTTCGTTTAGACCCCACCCCACCTTTGGCATTAACCACACTTAATTTTGACCCAGTGATCTTTCATTTCATTTTCTTTCAATTTCTTTGAATTTACATTCTCTGTGTATTTATACTTCTCCAGTTGCATTTCTCTTTTTCTTGAATCAAATGTTTTAGTCTTTTATTATTTATTACTTACTTTTCTCTCTTCATTCTCTCTTCATTCTCAAGTACCTGCTATGCTCTTTCTGCATTTACGTTGTTAAACAATTGCGATCAGCAATTCTGATTTTGTCACTTCAAAGCAGCTATAGAATCTGATCCGATCTAACAAGCAAACTAAGGTGTTTATAATTAGAGTGCCTTTATTTGTTGCTCATCTACATGTTAATTGGTACTTCTTCATCATATTTCCTCTGTTTTCTCTCTCTCTAAAAAAAAAAAAACTTCTTTTTTGCTCAGAAATATGATATTTTCCCAATTCCCCCCTTTGTTAATTTGGCAGCTTTTCAGTAATGGGTCTAATTTGCTTGTTCCATTAAATTTATCTGAAGTAAAGATTCCCCCATTTGCTAATTTCCATTTGGGTATGATAGTTATTTTCTTTTGGGCCTTGATTTGGGTATGATTGTGAATGACATTTAGTAGTATAGTTTTTGTGTAGAATAAAGTTTATTATTCCTTCGTCATGGCCTTCTCATTGTTAAGTAAATTTGATGATAGATATACCATAAATGTAACTGTAAACTCGCTATATTTTGTGGGATTATTCAGAATATTATCTGCGGATCACACATAATTTTCTTTTTGCAATGATTCTAGGTGGCTAGTGCTAACCTTTCCATCGTTAACATGTAGGGTTTAGACAACCATATGCCAACTGATAAAACTTAATTTGTCTGTGAGAGTTTGAAACTAAACTTGCCATCTGTTCTTTTCCCGTTTGCTTGTTCTGTCGTTTTTTGGCTGTACAACTAAATTTCTCTTACACCATAGCTGTTTGCCTTTGCTTCACAAAAAGTAGGAATTAAATAAATAATAAATAATATATGTTATTTGGTAATGGATTTTTCAGGGAAGTCTCTTGTTCTTTTATCTATAAAAAAATAAAAATAGTTAAATAGAGGACATATAGTGGCTAAATTCTGACAATAATTTATTGAGCCATAAGCTTGTTTTGCATTATTTTCAATTTCCGGTATTTGAGCTTTTTTATTATATATTCTCCAAAACCAACATAGTATTGATGTGTCTTTTGATTTAGAGTTGGTAGAATTAGGTGATTCAAGATAAACTTGGTGATGACATAGAACAATCTCATTTATACTTCTCTTTTTCATATTTAACTAAATAGTTGTTTAACCGTGTCCAAGCTAAACTTCATTTTTATCTGATGCTGACAGCGAAAGCTTGGGAGAGCTTGGCCTTTGCTTTTCAGTGAGAATGTTGTTTGTGGATGAATGTAGTATTTGAAATCTACTTCTGTGCAAAATCGGTGGCTGAAACACGATATTTGGATTGAATTTACATACGTGGTTGGAATAAGATGTCTAGCGAATTGGCTGCTAAAGTTCGGTTAGTTAAATGTCCAAAATGCAGACAGTTACTAACAGAGTATCCACATTTTGATGTATACACGTGTGGTGGATGTGGTACAACTCTTCAAGGTGACAAATCTCGTCATTGTATTTGAATTTGCTTCTCAAGTTTTATTCTGTTAATGAAACATAACAGATAAAATAGGTTTTACCTGTCGTATTTTTGCTTGTTAATTACACTTTTCAAACAAATGGATAATGTGCTTGGGTTGATCATAGCCTTTTGTGTCTTACTCTCTTGTGAATTCAACTGGTTTATGACTTATTCTCCTTGCTTGATTGATATAAACGAAGAATAAACTTTTAACTTTTACCCACACCATGAGCCAAATTACTTCTGCTTCTATCCATTGGTGGACCTTTTATGCATGTGTTAATGTTTAACAAGATCCAACTTTACAAATAACGATATTGATTTTTATGCGTCTCTTGCAAGTATGAAATTGTAAGCTGAACTCATTTCCTTGCTTTCTACATACAGCTAAAAAACGAAGAAGTGAGGATGTGAAGTCAAGATCCAGCTCACATGAAATTGAAGCAGCTCAGAGAAATGCATCAGATCTTGTTTCTGAGTATCAAGAGCGTAGCCATTCTATTCAAGAGGCAACTAGGTCTCCCTCAGGAGAATGTCATATGCATGAAAACAGTGGAAGGGATATAAAGGAAAATGGGGAGTGCAATGAGGAACAGCTTGGACATTTTAACTTATCAGATGGAGAGCAGAAAAATCAGATGGAAATCAATAAATTGTCAGATCTTAGGATCAAGGAGCATGTGGATTCCGAGAAAGGTTGTTCAACTGAGGTCTCACCAGACTCAGTATTGAAGGGAGAGAATTCAGAAGCAGAGGCAGATGATTCAAACTCACCATCAATGGGAGCAGAAGAGTTAAACAATGAAAACTTGTTATTAGCAGGAGCAGAAGAAGAGTTAAATTGTGCATCAGATGGAGAAGATGCCAATAATGAAAAATCAGCTGAAATGGAAGAAAAAGCTGAATTGGACGTTACTGGAAGTGATTCTATTGCCAAAAGCTCAAGTACTGAGAACTTAGTCTCTGACACGGAAAACATTTCACATGTCACTGCTCATAAGCCTGGAGAAAGCATTTCATCTGTTAATCCTGTATCTTCTCCTAATGAACAACCGACACAAGCTCAGACTAGTAGTCACCACAGCTTTGACCGTGTAAGGTCTGTGGACACATTTGATACCACAGAAATTATTAATCCCAGTTCAGAGCTTAGTGGTACTCTTGGAGAAATGTCTAAATCCCCAACCACTAGAAGCTACCATGCTTATGATGGCAGTATCTCTTCCTGCGATGGAATGGACGAGGGGTCCCCCAATCAACATCTAAAACCTTTTGATGAACCTTATACTGCTGCTAATGTTGTTTCTGAGGGAAGGACTAGAAGAGGAAAAATCCTTGCCAATAGCATGACATACAGAGATCTTGAAACACAAGAAGACTCTATTAATTTTACCTCAGATTTCCCTAACAGAAGGCATCATGTCATGGAAGACACTGAAAGGAAGAAAAGCAAAGTGCTGGAGACTACAAGACATGATCGCCCGGTTCAGAATCGGGTGAGAACTGAGAGAGATTATTATCCATCCAGAATGCCATTTCATCATAGTGATCCACAATCTGGCTATGAAAGTGGCAGCCCATCAAATCAATTGCTTGATGAGTTCTACTGCAGCTCAAGCTTTCTTTCACCTGATGCCTTTGAGGACCCTGACCAAGAGAAGGTGAAACTATTGAGAATGATTTATAAATTGCAGGATCAACTCAACAGAACCATTTCTGTGAATGGGGAAACAAATGGAAGAAGGTCCACAGGTGTCTCCTATAAGGGAAAGCATATTTCTGCATATCATAGCCATGACCTTCATGAAGGAAGATTTTGTCATTCTGTTGATTACCCTAGGTGCAATGGAAGATGTAATCATCGAATCAACTGGCCTCAAAGACGTAACTCCTCACGGATACCTTTTTCAGCTGAGGCAACAAGCAGTACACACCATGTTGATCATTCTTGTTTTCATTGCCGGCAATACTCAGCAGAGTTGCCTCCACATGTTACTTGCCAGCATGAAGAGTTATGTAGGTTCGTTCAGGGTCACAGTTTTCTCTTTCCTCACACATCTTATCCTTCAAGTCCACAATGGTTTATTGACTCTAGACTCCCATTATATAGCCATGCAACAAAATCTGGTGATCAAAGGCACAGGGCTCCTGAGGTGAAGAAGTATTTCAGGGAGAAACAGCATTTAGCTAAGCGACATTTCCGGCCAGTAGCTGGTGGAGCCCCTTTTGTTACTTGTCATAAGTGCTTCAGGCTGCTGCAGCTACCTGCAGATTTTCTCCTTTTCAAAAGGGTACGTCATCAGCTAAAATGTGGTTCATGTTCAGAGGTGCTCAAATTTTCACTTCAGAACAGAAGTCATATAGTTTCTTATGCACCAAATGCTTTAGGCCCTCCACCAAGTGAGTTAAATGACCAAAGCGAGGAGATTAGTGGGAGCACTTTACCTTCAGCATCTCATGCTAACCATTACCATAATCCACATGTGGACCCGGTTTCATATTCTGATGATTATGGGACTTCTGTCTGCAAAAGCTACTCCTCAGAAGATCCTGTTTTGCATGGCAATGAATATGGCCGAAGTGTCTCTCGTAGTACATTTGAATCTGAAAAAGTAAAAGAAAATATTGCTTCAAGACATTCTAGCACAAGTGAGGCTCCAGTGGGAACATATGAATCAGCTGGGCTTTCTTCTGACTTGTCTGGATCACAGAAATTATCATCAGAAATGGAGCCGGCGACGCCTGCAAGAACACTTCATGGACTGATGGGTTATTCCTCACCAAGTCAAGTGATAAGAGGGGTTCGGTCATCTTTTGCAGGTACGAGCTCACACTCAATGGAGAATATGGATGATCTGAATTGAGAAGAGAAGGGCTATAATCCTCTCAGGAACCACAAATGTCATGCAGGAGGACAACGTGTTTATGGTTTAGTAGTTTTCCACTTTTTTGTATTCTGAATTTTTAGCATAGGATTGGTTTGTTGCTATGCATTTTATATTGTATATTAAAAGCAGAAGTTATGCTCCATTATTTATTATGTATATAAATTCAAAAGGCGTTTTATATTTTCATTGAGTTTCGATAACATCATTTATCTTTTTGATGAATTGCCAAAACTACATGCAAATATAGTTATTGGTATACAATTTCAAGGGAACTGCATAGTTTTGATTGCTTTCCTAATGGGAAAATGTACTGGGCCTGAAACGTTGAAAGATTATAACTGGGATGACTAGAGAGTTGAGACCCACAGATCTTGTTTCCTTCCAACTCCATTGCTGCTTATTTGTTTTGAAGTAAGATCCTAATTCTATCGAGGAATTCTGTTTACAATTGACAACTTGACATCGGAAGAGTCCATATTCCATTCCCAGGTTCCATCCATTCCTTATGGAACTGCAATGTACGCAATATAAGGGTGACCTTGCCAAATTGATTGTTTGCGCTGTATGGCAAATAAATAGCAACAACACCACTGATTCATGTTTAGATTGATATGATTTCCAGTGGCCAACAGTTGCCGTGCCATCAAAGTTTTAACACAGTAGGAAAAGTGAAACCCCAAGATGCTGAATATAGCAGACAACACCCCATATGAACATGGTGATCTTTGATAGAGCAGTGAAATGAAATAATCACAAAGGTAAAGCAAGATAGCTAGGCATTGTGAAAACCAATTATAAATCTTAAGAACAGCCATATAAAGTGGCAATCACAACACACGGCAGATGCTTGTGAAAACAAATTTCCAATATCTTTTTTCTATTCCTTTCTGATAACAAAGCTTTTACAGGGAGCAATTCGAACTTGCGACCTTTCTTTACAAGGGAAGAGTTGGTATCTTCCAAGTTACAAGAGTCAAGCTATTGTTAATTTTCCTATATCTTCGCGATGATCCTATTGGAAAGAGAATAGTACGTTGATCATTTACAGAAGTAACAATATAGTAAAAAGCTTTTGACCTAAAATTGCACACATCTAATTTGGCATGACTCATTCGAAACTGTCTCTATACTTTCTTCTTCTATTGGAGGCAATGGAAATCCTTTGATCCTGAAGCATGTTCAAATTGGGAGCCAACAACCGTGTGTAGCGGTCAAAATATAAGAGCTGCTTCAGGAGTAGTGCAAATTCTCGAGGAAACTTTAATCCATAGGATTCACTTACCTGAACCTGTGTAGTAAACATAAAGAGTGTATTAGTAGTGATCAAACTTAATCAAATAGTCACCTATTTAACAATGTTCACTGTACACTCGTATATAGGATCCTGCTCATATCCATGCACAGCTTGTTTCCAACAATGGCAATATTGCAGTGTTGTTTATCCAACATCAATCAGATAGTTTCTCATGTTTATACTTTATCCTAAGATAATACTCAAGATAATATTGCAGTTTTCTTTTTTTTTAAAAACAAGCGGCCAGTAACAGTTCTTCAAAGATGTGTCCCGATGTTGTCAAGGTATACTATGGCAGCACTGAAGGATTCTAGCGACATGCAAACCTACTGGTTGATAAGCAACTTTAATTTTCATTATAAATCCCTCAAGACAGCTAGGCTGCATGGATTACCAAACCTAATTTCCATGGTAAATCTGGTGCTTAGTGAGTAATAAATTCTCCATCATATATCATTGATTCAAACACCAATAGTTAACAGTCAAAGACTTTGAACCTACATATTTACAGAGACTTACAAGTTGTCTTACAAGTTCAATTGGTGAAAGATTTCAAAAGTTCATATTAAAGTAACTTACCACTTCAAGAAATAGTGCATTCATCTGTCTCTCATCAATCACTACATTAGCAGAAACAGCAGTTGCATTTGTACTGGTCCCCCTTGCAGTTGCCACAACTATTTCAGTGTCCAACTCCTGCACTAGCATAAAATGTAAGCAATAACACTAAACCAGGTGCAGCTACAAAATGTAAGCAATAACATTTAACCATGTGATGCAGTATTGAGGGAGAACAGCAGCTACTTGAGACAGAATTAGAGAAAGGGATTCAAGAGATTTAGATTGGAAAAGAGAAAGAGGGTTCTAGGGTTTAGAAACCACTCGGATCTGAAAAGTCATTCATGTGTATATTAGGGGATTAGGATGTCGATAGTTTCATTTCAGATAAATTTGATAGCATGAAAAACATCTAAACAAGTTTACTTCATGGAGGTGTATATATGCAGGGTAGTTTGCAAAAAGCGTACAGTTATAGGGTGGCTACAGAGTCGTCATTGTTTCCCCAGTAGTTTGGGTGTCAGCACTTGAGTACAAAATTGGTATGCATTCTCCAGATTAGCAGACTAGTTTCAAACACATGTGCACATGCTCACGCACACACACCTACACATGAACCACAAGTATAAGTGATTATGATGCTTGCCTTAATTGATGAGAATACTTTTTCCAAATCTCTGGCAAAGGCCTTAGCATTAACATCCTTGTTTGTGGCACCCATTTCAATCAAGGAAGATGCCATGGAGTCATAATCGTCAAGGGCAATTGATCCCAAGAATACTTCCATAGCAGCCCATGTTTTGGGGGGAATACGTCCAACAATTCCTGTAAGTTGAAAGTTAAAACGTCTTATTACACACAAAATCATATATACACGCACAGATACTGGAATGCTGGAAAAAGCTGTAGTCATTTAGAAGAGTAAAAATGCAGCGAGATTTCATAGAAAAAAAAAAAAGCAACAGTAACAAAAGTTTGCAACAAGAAGTCCTGCAATGAGCATAGAGAAAATATATCTTGGTTGTTAAGAGGGGAAGCAATAGCTAATCACCAAAAGTTATTTCAAGAAGAGACTCCTTTGAAACATAAAATCCTAAAAAATGTATACATCAGCTTTGTTACTGTGATGCTTTCTGGACTCAAGCTGGAAACTTTGTTCTGTGTTCCTATGTAGGCTGGTTATGTAAGGGAGTACTTAATCTATATGATATGATAATAATTATGTATAACTACATCAAATGCATTTATATGCGATGGAGACTACTTATTGTACAAACCATAAGAATTTTGGAAGTCAACAGATGAAAAATGTAATCTCCAAAAAGATACAGCTAGGATGAAGTTATTTATGAACCATGCACCGGTCGGATAATGCATACCAAAGTCAAGAAACCCAATACGGCCATCATGTAGAAGCCAGAGATTGCCTGCATGTACATCTGCATGGAAGGACTCACATGCAAGCAAACTTCCAAACCTGCAGAAACATTTTATACCAAGAGACACGATTTTATATCAAGAGAGACAACTATAATGTCTGAGATAAATAAAATACGAAAGCGCAAAAAATAACTGCAAATAGAATTTGTAGTCATACCACACATTAAGAGCAGTTATGAGACTGGTTTCTGGACTAGAAACAAGTGAACTTATAGAGTCTAGGTCAGTAAGAGGTACTCCATACAGTCTCTGCATAGTCAAAATACGTCGACTACTGCAGTATTGATACACTTTTGGAGCTGTTGCCTGCCTTGTGAGTCCCGTGGCTTCTAGGTATTTCCGGAAAGCCTCAATATTTGCAGCCTCCTTGTAAAAGTCAACTTCTTCAAGCATAGACTCCCTAATGTCTTTGACAATACCAACCTACTGAAAGGATGCTCACTTTACAAGGGAGTTCTATCCACTAGCATTTTACAATGATGAAAATAATAATAAGAAAGGAAGGAAAGTGAAAGTTCAAAGCTTCCTTTCTTTAAAAAGAAAGAACAGTGAAGTCAGTAAATGGGACAATATGCATAGTTTATACCAGTGACGTCCGACTTATTTCAGGATTCAAGAACTCCAATATCCGTGCAACGACATAGATGAAATTAAGATCTGCCACTAACGTGTCCTCTATTCCCGGTTTTAAGACCTTTATAACCACATCCTCCCGGGAGCCTTTTAGCCTTGCACCATGAACCTAAGTGTATTACATCACAATTGTATTAGAAGTCACAAAGAAAATCTGAACAAAAAATTCTTGAAAGAGAAAAACAGATTTACACTGTCTACCTGTGCTACAGAGGCAGAAGCAATGGGTGTCGGATCAACATATTCATAAACACTATCTATTGGTCTTCCCAGTTCCTCACGCAATATAGATTGAATCTCCTCAAAAGGAACTGCAGGAGCTCTATCAAAACAATTCTGGAATTCCTCTACATACTCTGGTGGAAAAAGTGTGGGTGCGGATGCTATGAACTAGCATATGGAAACCAAAAAACCGTAAATATAAATGCGCATGGTGTAAAGAAGATCAACCATCAAAGTAAGAAGGAACTTTTGAAGTATGTATTGAGGAAATGATCGTATCAAGTGGTTATAAAGGTTTATCTGCATTATTCTTTTCCCACTACTAATAATTGAATATTACAAACTTTTTAAATTGTAAATAAACATGCCTAATCATTTTTGACTTACAAATAGAGACTACCAAACTTAAACTGGGAGGGGGAATGCATTCATACCTGACCTAACTTGATATAGGTTGCTCCCATGCGTTCAAACAATCTTCTCAAATAAAAGGGGGAAAGTAAACTTAGCTGCAGTTCAGTTGGTAACCCAGCAGATGAATTTGTTGACTACAAAAGATGCAGGACAATTAATAGTTCTGCCCAATATTTTGAATAGAAAAAAAAAATATATTAAGACAGGAAGGGGAGTATATGAAGATAAATGACTACTGTGCAAATGGAGACGCAGAACTTTACCTCCTTTTTTGTTTTTTTGTTTTATCAAGAAAAGGTGAGGAAATACCAATGTATACACAAGCAAGATACATCACACGTCAATAATACAAAATAATAAACCTCAGCCCACAAATATCTTCCTTATGGTATTTGGTTCAATGAAACATCTCCACCTTCATTACAAGTATGGAGGGGGGTTATCACACTCGTCTAAAAATCCATAAGGACCACGAGTGTAACTTACTACTACTAAGTACAAACTAATTATTCAAATAAGGTAATTACTTTTTCCATGACACATAAGACATTTTAAGAGAGGAAAAAAGTGTCACCAACATGGTGCAACAACAATGGATTTTAGAGCTCAAAAGCTTCCAAGGCATATAGATCACCATAGTAGTTCCACAAATGACCACAAACTTTTGTAAGATTTAATCTATATTTTCAATATGAAAAAAAAAGTTAAATATGTATTTGTAGGTGGACTGGAAGGTGAATTATTCTATATAATGATGGTTAGTGTATTACCTTTGATACATCTGCTAACCACTCTTGACCAACCCCAATAAATGCTTGAACACCTTGAGATAGCCTAAATACACCCCGAGGACCAGTATTTATAGATGTTTGGACAATGTCTTCCACCAGTTTGGGCAAGTTTTGGATGCTCTCTGAGGTAAAGAATCAATTTAGGCCTCAACTCAAGCATTATAGCTTAACAACATATAATACAATTATGCACAGAAAACCCAAAGCTAAATAGTTCCCACAAAACTTATCAAATAGTAAATACTATAACAGAGAAGAAACGAAATACTGAGGCAGCACTAGTAGTCGTATGTCTTTGGATATATCCTGCATCAGACTCTAACAGATTCCAGAATCAGAAGCAGAAGCATTCCCAGGGGACCATGTGAAGTATTTCCAATTATATACCGTATATTTCAAAATAAGGAAAGTGGGAGGAATAAAGAATCAATTTTGATTCCAACACCAACCAACCAAAATTTAGTCAAACCTCAGTAACTAGAGATTATGATGCCCGGTTCGGTGAATCTTTGATATAATCAGAGATTTCCCACTATAATAAAGAACCCACTTGAACTACATAGAGGGAAAGGTAAGAAAAAACAGAAATAAAAAAAAAAAANAAAAAAAAAAAAAAAAAAAAAAACCTTGGAAACGACGAGATGAGAAAAGATCCTGAGCTTGTGCATAGCGGGCGAAAAGAGTGAACCCCTTTGAGTGACCATTGAGCTTCCTGAAGGAACGAGTTGACGAAGATAAAAGAGGATTCTGACGATGAAGGGTCAACGGCAAAAGGCCCCCTCTCACACCTGAAACCCCCATTGTCTCCATTGCTCCTTCTTCTTCTTTCACTTTCAGCTCTCTCAGCCAAATGAAATGAAGAAACACTATATATATGTTTCTTTCTTTTTGTTTTTCTTTTAAATTAACTACAAATTATTTGTCTTGAGCTATCAGTTAGCGATAGGCAAGATAAGAGTTCAAAAAAATCTCCAAACGACGACCATGTTCAGGAGAAAGATATAGAGCGCGGAAGGCGTGGAAGGAAAGACGCCACGTTGCAAGGTACGTAATGGCAATGTGCAGCTGTTGTGAATTGGATTTTGCTTAGCAATTGTTGAATAGAAAAAATCAGGAATCTGGCACAAAAATATCAGAAAAGAAATCTTGCAAAATAAGTTTCAGTTCATGCGGATCAGTAGAGATGAATTGTAATAAATTAGCTATTAACCGATATTTTGAAGAACTATCAGAACAATAATGACTTGTATAACAGAGAAAACAAAAGTCTTTTGGGAAAATATAAGCAGAATCACCTGTTATAAAACAATACCAAACTTATATTTTTGAACCAACAACTTTCTTATCAAAGATGAATAAATATAACTGCTACTGCTTAAGATGTCACTTGCACCTTCAATTAGCTAGCTACCAGATACGGAATACTTGAAAGTTGAGAATCCAGACGATTTTAATACAAGGTTCAAAAACTGGCCTAAAAGAGACACTAAATCAAACAAATGATTCAAGGATCTGTATCTGAACTGGATTCTGAATCTGCATCAACTTGCAACTCAACAGGTCTCATCCTGTTTGTATTGGCTTCGAGTGGGGGGAGTCCATCATCATCATCACTTGGGTCGATCTCATTCTCTTGTTGAGAGGTGTTTTTGCACAAACTTTCTTTTGAATTATCTGTCATCGTGGATTTAAAAATTTCAGGCCTACATGAAACAATGATTAAAACTATGAGCATCTGATCCGTTGACATGTAAAGGAGGAGGGATAATGAGATAAATTATGATATGAACTATTCAATCCATGTTTCTTGGCAAAATCAAAGCTGAAACAGGAGCACACCATTCTGGAGATTTCTGAAGTGCACGGACTTGTTCATAGAAAAGAACTTGAGAAACAAGGCATCCAACCTTACTACCTGATTCAAGAGCCTTTTCCTTTCCACTTTCATCAACCACTACAAAACTCCCTGCATATTGAGAAAGTAACTTGATTAGAACAATGGAGTGGAAGTGGAATCCAAGCAAGAATAGTTTTCAAAACCAACGCCCAATTCAATTTTGTGATCTGGTTTCAAAATCATTTTCAACAGCTAATAGATTGGTGTTACATAAAAATGCAGAAGACCATACGGTTCTCTAGATAATTCCCACAAGAAATCATGAAAATATCTCACGAAACAACTTTTCAAGTAGTACACACATTTTCAGTTTGAAGACTGTAGACTAGTTTCATGTCTGCTTCAAAAGAAGCCCTGATTCTGTGAACAAGAGTTGTAAGCAATTCTATATACTGAATGAAAAAGTTCACATTTTTGGGATTCTTGGAGAGAAAAAGATCAAGGTTTGAGCAAGAATAACTACTAGTAGAGCCAACTCATTAATACATTTATGCATGCCATGATAGAGCTCGAGCTTATGGTTGATTACATGAGGATATCCACTAATGTAAGGGTTAAAATGTTGAACTGATAAGCTTTAGAAACCAACAAAACTGATACAAAAGAATTGGCTCACCAAGGCAAAGGTGTAATGCAATTAGGAGAGGCAATTTTTTTCAAAAGAAATTAAGAAGTAGAAAGCATATGTAAGTAGCTTTTTTTATTAAAAATAATTAAAAAAGAACAGTAGGTGTGAATTGCTTCTTACATAGAACAAACCTCGTTTTATCCACATGCTCTTTTGAAATTTAGCTGGAAATAGAGCTAGTGATTTCTCCCCATGTGCATCCATCACCTTAAGAAAAATAAAAATTAAAACGGAAATAGAAATAAGAACTATAAACAATGATATTGTGTTTGCCATAGAAACATTTTCACCATGATGAAGACACCTATAAACAATTAAATATCCTCATCTTAGCTAGATTCGCGTGTCTTATGGAATTGGTTTTCCTCATCCAATTCTCCATCCATTATCATTTCTAGTTCTTTTGTTTTCCTTAAATATGAACTACATTGTGCAGGTTCCATCTGGCTTGGTGTTTCATGTATTCAAATAATTATCAAAATCCATTCAATTTATTCTATTTGTGTTGGCCAAATTTATCTCAAAACATATTCGCACTAGAATGTACCATTTCAACTTCTAGTTCAGACAAGCAATTCAGTAGAGGCAAGCAATCACTGATGAAAAGGAGATACGCACTCACAATAAAAATGGAAAATTTCAGAGGTTCGGATTTGATACCTACCTCAATGAGATTAGAACCTCGTAGAGACACCACCTGCATGATGCTTTTGCCCTCTTGGAGGGTTACATGCTCTTCCTCTGTTGCCCTCTTCAAATTCTTCCTTCCCCCTCTCATTGCAGTACCCCAATTCAGCTTTCAGCTAAACCCCTATCCCTCAGCTGTCAAGTTTTATCGACAACATTAGGGTTCTTTTTGCTAAACTCTAGTTCCCAATTCCCAATTATTATTGTTTTTAAGGATTACCTAGGGTTGGCCGAAAAATAAAAGGATTACCGAGGGGTATAATTGTCCGAGGAGTTGACACGCAAGCAAACCTTAGAACTTAGAAGGGAAACCGATTGGCCAATTATGGTTACATCATTAAAAACACAGTCGAATCTTGACCGTTGGATTATTGACTTGCAACAAAGTAATCGAAGATCAGCGAGTCAGTTCTCTGCCCTTATCGTATGCCATCTAACATTAGCCAAACCATAAACGACCATGGCAGTCGTAAAACAGTCTACCAATTCATCTGCCTACGGCAAAGAAAAAATCTAACCGGTTCACAGTTTCGCAAACTCGCCAAGTCGCGCGTGGGCTCAGTCTCCTGCTGCGTGCTGGTTTCCTGAATTCCTGCTCTGTTCACTCAGGTTCCGTCTTCAGGTTCAAATTGGAAAAAAATTTCCTTTCATGCATGAATTCCCGTATTGGTTTCTGAAATTCCTGCTCTTTGCGTATTGATTTTTGAAATTATAATGGTTCCCAACAAAGGGTGGGGATTTTCTATTCTTTTTCTTGTTCTTTTTGAGTTGAGCAATATGATGATTGATTTATGGTGTTCTGGAATGATTTGAACCCCACAGAGGATGTGAATGCCAGTAGGGCTGAAGCTCACTGGCAATGTCGATGTAGCTTCCATGCCACGTTTTTGGTCCTTCTCTTTGGTTCAATTCAGTTAACTTTCACTGGATTCTATGTTAGTACTTAACCTGCGACCAATTCCATTTGTTTTCTTGAGGTTTCTGCTTTCATGCCTTACCTTTTGAGTTTGTGTTTATTTATTGCTTTATTATTTATTTGTCATATAATGGTATCTCCTCTGGTTTGGTGGCTATGTTATTTAAGAATTTAAGTAGGGTAAATGCTAAATTTTAAGTTTTGGTATCTCCATTTGGGCTTCAATTTCAGTTCTGGAGAAATATAAGTAATTTGTATTTTATGTGTATGCTTATGCTAATTCTTTTTGCTTTCTTTTGCTAGTGGTGACGAGTTATGGGTAGGCGAAAACAAAGTAGACCCCATCGATCAGGAGGAATAATACTAGAAACACCAACTACTGCTGAAGCAGAAGTGGATAAACAGAGAACAGCAGAAACAGGGGAAGAACCAAAGAATGAGTTTGGCAAAATTGATAAGCCTTACTTTGTGGAAGTTGATAGGTCCAGTTGGTTATCAAATGAACACCTTGATATATCTGAAATTGTTTTAACAGATTTAAATTTGAGAGAAGGTTTTTCAGGTTTTGAACTGTCTGAGGATTTTTATCAAGATTCTTGGTATTCTTTAAGATTTCAGTTGTGTAATGTCAATAATTTTCTTGGTCGAATTAAATTAGGCCACTGGCCTGTATTGTCTTATTCTGATATTCATCTAGAGTTTGTAAAAAGAGGAATGGCAGACGATATCAAAACATGTACAGTGTTGTTATCTGGAATTTTTGATGGACCTGATGAAGGTATATCTGGTCTTGTTCACTTGGCAAGTTTGAAATTTTTTTCGTTGAGGCCGGTTCTTGGGCTTAAATTTTCGGAGGACATGTTCTCCCTTAGGGTAAGAGTTGAGGTACTAAAGAGTGCCTTTGATGCATGTGAGTCACTTCTTGATGGTTCCAGACAACTATGGAAAAAGAGTATGATGAATGTCATGTCTTGGCTACGTCCTGAAATAATGACTTCAGAACTTAGGTATGGGCTTAGTAGCTATATGAAAATGAAAGTTGGGCCACCAAAAGAGATGGGAGATGACACTTGCGGCACCAGGAAACATTCAAGATTTGATCCTGCAGGATTTTATGAAGCCATTAAGCCTTCAAAGTGAGTTTAGCATTCTCTTTGTTTTTTGATCTCTGGTTCAGTAATGACAGTAATTTAGTGACATACTTCTAACTTCATTCATTAATCTAAACCCCACAATATTTTTGTTTAGCTTTTGGATTATCATTTGATTTCATCTTTACAGAGCAGAGCCCATGCTTGAAGATGACATACCTAACTTACTTCCTGGGTTGAGACCTTATCAACGACGTGCAGCTTTCTGGATGGTAGAACGAGAGAAAAAAATAGCAGGAATTCAGGGTGAAAGAGAAAGAAGTCAGTTTCACTCTCCATTATGTGTGCCTGTGGATTTTATCGACACGAGTTCTATAATGTTCTTTAATCCATTCAGGTTAGATTTTTCCAACCAGGCTTCATAATATGATATATGCTATGCACTCTTATTTATTGCAAAATTCAAGTCCTTGTGGCTACTCTCTCACTCACTTCATTCTCTTATTATTTTTTTCTTTCTTCCCTTATGCTTATTTGAGTTTCATATGGCTTCAGTGGAAATATTTCATTGTGTCCAGAGTCTTCTTCACCTTATGTCTTTGGAGGCATTCTTGCTGGTAGGTCCCAAGTTATGCTACCTACGTCAATTATTTCTCATTGAACTGCTTGAATTTTTTTTATACATTTTAATTTTCAAACATTTTTGAGATTTTTATGTGGTAATAAATCATATCTTTTCCTCCGTGGTGGTCCATTAACTTATTCATGACTTGATTGTTTTCAATTAAAATTGTAATATGATGAATACATATGGGAGCTAGAGGCTGCTAGATCAACAAGAGTTTACTGATGGCATCCTGTTGCCTACACTGTTGAAATCCTGTCAGTGCTTGTGTATATCTAAACATATTGGCATGCTAGTTATGGGGAAATGTGCACCAAATATACCAGAATTATAGTATAATGTTATTGTGTATGGTTTTTGTTTTCCTGGGAAAGACTTTGGCTTGCCTAAATGAGTACTTGGAGGAACATAAAAACTTAAGGATTATGCCTAGTTTACAGTTTTTAACTCTTCTTTGTTTACATTCTAAGTTTTTAAAACTTATTAACTCTTTTAATATAATTTAATAGTGAGTATGGTTAAATGGTGTTGCCTATCGTTTCTTTCTAAGTCATAAACAAGTACTAATTGGAAGGTGAAGATTCTATACTAACATTATTGGTTAACTGTCAGGCTTTCTAGAATTTGTACCATTCTATTTATATAATTTTCCATTGTTCAGGATTCACTTTGACAATATGATTGTTTTTTTCAACTACAACAGATGAGATGGGCTTGGGGAAAACCATTGAACTACTTGCTTGCGTCTTTGCTCACCGGAGATCAGCATCTGAATGTGGCATTCTAATTGATTCTGTGTTGCAAGATAATGGGGATCAAGTAGTCAATTTTAAAAGGCTCAAGAGAGAACGTGTGGAATGCACATGTGGAGCTGTGAGTGAAAGTCTCAAATATAAAGGACTATGGGTTCAGTGTGACATTTGTGATGCTTGGCAACATGCAGACTGTGTTGGTTATTCACCTAAAGGAAAAGCTTTGAAATCAAAACAAGGATCTGAAAGCAAGAAATTCAAAACCACCATAGCTGTGAGGGATGGTAAATATGTATGCCAGATGTGCTCTGAACTAATACAAGCTACTGAATCTCCTATTGCTTCTGGCGCCACTCTTATTGTCTGTCCGGCTCCTATTTTGCCGCAGTGGCATGATGAGATTACGCGGTATAATTTCTGCTCAATGCAAATGATGAATCTTGGCATTTACTTAGGGTACACATAGTCGATTTTTTATTATTATTTTAATTGGTAATGAATATTACATTTTGAAAGAAAGGAGGGAGGCAACACCAATGTATATTGATTTTGAAGAGGAGTCCTCAAAATATTGATCAGTGTTATCAGCAACGAAAAATCTAAAAATTCTACCGAGTATACTTTTTGCAGAGCAAAGGCAACTATTAACCAGAGTATTCTTCAGTTATTTGAAATAGAAAGATAATGAACTGTAATATGAATCCTATACTGCTGTTACAAGTTATTCTTTACAACATGTGTTATGATGTTTGTGTCCTTTACCATGCCACATGATGTCCCCAGGCAAACACTTGTAGAATCCATGAGGAAAGGCAGTTGAAAGATGTATTAGCCAGACTTGGGTGAATGTTGTTCTGTATATAAAGATCAAGACACAAAGTCAGTTAACTTATTAAATTGTTAAGATCTTAATTTCTGTCTTATCAGGTGTGGAATAACATGCTCACAGTCATGTAGGAGTTATGATTTTGTTAGTAGTCAACAAGGACTAATAGGACAAACCTATTACCTTCATAGGGGGTTGTACTCCTTTTATCATTACATAGAAATAGGAAAGCTGAAAATGCTTCAGTAGACCTTGGAACTAAGGGATTGCACATGTAATTGTAAATAATGGATTCAGGTCCATCTTTTTGTCTCTTGAGTAATTATAGAAGTAAATGTTACATGTTGTAATTTAAATTACCGTTTTTTTCATTATATGAAGCATTCTTGGTAAACTGCATGTCATCTTGTGGGTAAATAATTCACAGCTATTTAGAAGAAATGGTTTCTTTAAGGGATGCAAAAGTTGGATAATTTTTCCATGCTTTGACACAGCTTCTGAATTGTGACCAGAGAGTTCAATTTCTTTTCACGATTAAATTGTAGTTATAACTGTCTTTTTAACTATTTTTTGTCACTGTAGTCATACACATCCAGGATCCTTGAAAACTTATGTTTATGAAGGCGTGCGGGACACATCTTTCTCCAATACATCTCTTGTGGATATAAGTGAACTTGCCAGTGCCGACATTGTACTAACAACGTATGACGTGCTTAAAGAGGACTTGTCCCACGATTCTGATAGGCATGAAGGTGATCGGCATTTTTTGAGATTTCAAAAAAGGTTTGCTCAAAAGTATATTATTTGTTCCCTTTTGTAGGATAAACACTGTAGTCTCTAAGAACATTTTCCGTATCCAACTAAGAAGGACTGCAGTGGTTTATACCCAAGGGTTAGATTATGCCCAAAGTTCAGTGGATTCTGAGTATCTGTGTGTCTGGGAAGTGTTAATATTTCCTTTACAACAAACCTTGAATGTGATTGCTCGTAGTATGGATAAAAGTTTAGTTTTCTACATATCCCCTCTGACTGCAAGAATTGTTCTTACTTACTACTTTTCCTTTATCCTTCCCTATTTCCATCTTTTGTTTTTACCTTTTTTTTCCATTTCTTACTGTGCATGTCATATTTTTTTCCCATGTGTTATCATTTAATGACTGGACAAATCGTATTTATGACCTATTTCTTTAGGTCTGTTGGCATAAAAAATAAAGACCTAATTCTTTATGTATGATGACTACCTTGTTTTCTTGTAGGTACCCTGTCATCCCAACTCTTCTTACCAGAATATACTGGTGGAGGGTTTGTCTGGATGAGGCTCAAATGGTGGAGAGTAATGCTGCTGCTGCCACTGAAATGGCTCTTCGACTTCATGCACAATATCGTTGGTGCATTACAGGGACTCCCATTCAGCGCAAGCTTGATGACTTATATGGACTTCTACGATTCCTTAAAGCAAGTCCTTTCAATACATACAGGTGGTGGACTGAAGTTATTCGAGATCCTTATGAGGTATTTTTCTTGTAATTCAATGTTTGATTTGTAGTTGCAAACTGACTTATTTTGTTTATCATTTTTTCTTCTATACAAAAGAAACAACAAAATGACATTGAGGACCATGATTGCTACAGTTACTATTGTTATTATTTTTGGCTGAGTAGTCTTATGTAATTGGTAATAATAATATGAATGTCCTTTTAAGCATAATATTCCTAGAAAGCCAGCAAGCCACTTGTTTCCCAATCATTGCAAGAACCTCTTTAAGAATCTTTTGAGATGATTTTTTTTTTTTTGGTTCTTTTGTTTTGCCATTTCCTTTGCTTTAGGAGTATCTTTTGTCCTCCTTGTTTATATTTTTCTTCTTCATGATAAATTCTTATTTTGTCCTCCTTGCATGGATTATTGACTCTTGCTCCATACTATTGCAGAAGGGAGATATTGGAGCTATAGAATTTGCACATAAAATTTTCAAACATATCATGTGGCGCTCTTCAAAAGAACATGTCGCGGATGAGTTGCAGCTTCCCTCCCAGGAGGAGTGCCTCACTTGGCTCACTCTCTCACCAATAGAAGAACACTTTTACCAGAGGCAACATGAAACTTGTGTTAATTATGCTCATGAAGTTATAGAAAGTTTGAGAAATGATATTCTCAATAGAACAGTCCCAGGTTGTAACTCAGTGTTGTCTAAGATCAGTCTAAATATAAAAGTCATTTTGAACCAATGTGCATTTGGAGGATGATTGATCTTGCAATATTTCATGGTTATTCCAGGTTCTGCATCTTCAGATGGTTCTTCTGATCCTTTCATCACTCATGCTGAGGCAGGGAAGCTATTGAATGCTCTGCTGAAGCTTCGCCAGGCATGTTGTCACCCTCAGGTTGGAAGTTCTGGGTTGCGTTCTCTGCAGCAGTCACCCATGACCATGGAGGAAATACTAATGGTGTGTTACTTGTAAGGATCTGTGACAAGATCTCATATACTGTCTATGATGGTTCTTTGAATTGACATGAATTTCATTCTGTAGGTTCTTATAAATAAGACTAAGGTAGAAGGTGAGGAAGCTCTCAGGCGGTTAGTTGTTGCTTTGAATGGGCTTGCAGCAATAGCTATAATACAGAAGGATTTTTCTCAAGCTGCGCTACTATACAATGAAGCACTGGCTTTAGCGGAAGATCATTCCGAAGATTTCCGTCTGGATCCTTTGTTAAATATCCACATTACTTATAATCTTGCTGAGATACTCCCACAGACTACAAACCTTTCCCTAAGTTTTCCCTCCAAAGAAAAGCAATTCTCTGGAACTTGTGCACATAAGACAACCAGAAAACATGACATTGAAAAGGTTGATCATTGTCTTCTGAAGAGGCAAAAAGTGAGTGTCTCGGATGATTCAGATTTCACAATGGCTTCTGGAGAACCACAGGACGTTACATCTGGCTTATCAGAAAATGACTTAAATTGGAATCAAGAATCTGATAGTGTATCAGTCAATTCACTCAAATATCTGATATCAGAATGTGAAGATTTAAAACAGAAGTTCTTATCTGTGTTCAGTTTAAAGCTATCGGCATCTCAACAGGAGTTTAAAAAATCTTATATGCAGGTCAATATCCTTTATGTCATTTTATGGCATACTTATGGACAGTATTTATTTATTTGTGATTTTGTCAAACTTTGAGATGAGTTGATAAATACTGTCTAGTATCCTGTGAATATGCTTTGATATGTTCTGTGGAAGCCCAAAGCTCTTTTAAGAAGTCTTTTCAGGAGACTAATTACCCCAAATTGTATATAAGCTACCCACACTATTTTGGACTACATTGATTTTTTTCCGTGCAGTTAGTCCATCATTAATTTAAATCCCTGCAACCATTTCTCAGACCATCTAAGTGACTTCTTGGTATGGCACAACCCAAGACCTTTGCATGAGATTCTTCTACTGCTTTAAACACCATAATATTCCATTGTAATATGGTACAACATACACCTTGGTTGCTTCAGTTCTAAATCTTGCAAAAAGGTTTACTGCATGCATACACATTTTGTTTGCAATTAAAAAGGAATAAGGTTCATCGTTCATTTTTCTTTGCTTTTGATTCTAAGCATTCTTAATATTATATGATTGATACCACAATATACAAAATATTACCATGATGTGTTGTGAATATTTTTTATTGAGATTAATTTTAAGATTTTGAAGTGGTAACCGCTTAACGATATTTC